>SNQJ01S0182014.1:0-19191 GCA_010110895.2 Picea sitchensis | reverse complement strand
TTAACCACTTTCCTAATCCTAAGCCTTCATGTAGCTATCATAGTTATATTTCATAGCCTACATACATTTCCATTTTTGAAATTACTCATCTCAGGATTTATTCACGGTCCTTCTCATTGTGATCTGCAAAGGCATAAACATTTTCCTCTTATCGTGACAACAAAGCATCCTTGCTCGTTTACTCTTTCATTTAATTGCACTGGATTTTTCCTAGGGATAGGGAGTACATCCCCTTTAATCTATCCTTCAAGACAGATCCCTCACGACTCTTCAAAACGGAGTCAACCATGCATCCATGGTATTCATTCAATTTTGACAAGTGTAAATTCTTGCCTCAAATTTCACTCATCAGGGCCATCCTGTTGGGCCTTTAGTATATTTATACTCTTACATCACACATGTGCATTACTTGCACGTTCTATATATCATTCATACCCCACTGATATGAGTATCAGGCTTCCTAATAGGAAGCTCCTCGGTGCATTGAACTCATGCACTACTCATTATACTGGCTTACACCCTCTCCTCACATAACCACCGGCGGTGACCTCGGTCCAAATTAAAAGGTGCTTCGCATTCCACGATTTCGGAATTTTCGTTGCAGGGACTCTGTTTTCCCTGACTCCCGAAATCCGAAAACCCGAAAGACCAAGGCTAAGGTTTTTGTCAGCTCTTTCATCCATATGACCCTTCGAACCTGGGATCCATTCTCAGACACGCGTCAGGATCCCATATTTCAGCGAATCCGTGGTCAACGCTCTATCATTTTCCAAACTTCTATTCTGTGCAGACCCGACAATCTGGGTCCCACGGTCCAGATCTCCCCGGCAATCATCGGTCCTGATTAAAACAGTGATTTACCTGGCGCGACCTTGGGAAGTCTAAGCTTCCATTTCCTTTATAGATGAAACCTCGAAGCTCTAGATCAACGGCTCTCTTTGATTCCAATCTAACGAATATTATTCCTTCTGAGCTTATTAGGCTTCCTACCGGACTAATCTCATAGCCCAACTCATACGGGTGTTACCCTTTCTTTATGAAAACGACCAACAAGGGTCACTCTTGGAAATTAACAATAGTCCCAAAGGATTCCTTAAACAGGTTATCCTCATGGTCAATTCTAACCATTATAGGTCAAGTAAATCTGACCCTACGTATTTTCGCCCATCCTCTCAATCATGAGGAATTGTACGCTCAGGGTTTAGTCTCTTAATAATACAGTGGTCATAGCTTTCTAAGGATCCTACCAGTCCTTACCAGATTTCCCAAACCATGGAGGGGTTCTTCCTTTGGGTACTAACCCTTATCTAACCAACCATCATAACCGCAAGAGACTCTACCTGTTTTAGCAGGTAGTCATCATTATGCTAAGACAGAATAATTCAGTTCATGTCCTGTGCCCAGCTCGTGCAGCTTCATAGCACAATTTATTCTACCTCTGTTATTCTCACTCAAGTCTTATCAATGACAATGATCAGTGCATCCCTACTCCTATAAGAGTGGTTGACATTTTAACAGAGGGGTTATAGAAGTTTCCAAATTGTAGTGTCATTCTGCAGTCCTTCTCCTTAAAGAGAAACGCAGATAACCATATCTTCTTAGTGTCATTCGGCAATTCTTCTTAAAGAGAAACGCCGATAACCATATCTTCTAACGCGGCTCGTGCCTGGGCCCAAGCAGCTAAGTAAGTTGTAACCATGCTCCGATACCACTTTGTAAATACATCCACTATCATAATTTAAAATTTTTGCTAATTTCCCTAGAATTGAGAAGTTCACAAACTCCGCCTCAGCGAAATGCCAATCCCCGGTTCACTATCGGGATTCAGGGATTCTAAAGTCAAAACTCATTCACCCCATGACTCGCGATCCTCCAAATCCCGGGATATACCCATATCGCGATAAGTCCCTAGGCCAAGCCTGTGGTTTATTGCCTTTATGACTGTGGTCTTACCTTCTGTACAGGGCTAATTCTATCGGAGTTTCGGGATTTCCGCGAACAGAATTCACGAAGTTCTCGAACTCAGCCCGGATCCCCTACATATGCCTTAACGCATTAGCCCCTATGCTATACACAGTCTATGTGGACCGCTACCATAAGACCACCGTGATAACCTCCCATCGATTTTCGCATTTTAGATGACGAAAACATTATCCATCGGAATTAATTCCTGATTCAAGGACACGCTTTCTGATCACGCTTAGCCCCACTGTATAGCCCTGGTCCACATGACCAACTCGGTGACCACTACCTTATCCCCGTCAGGGCTACGGGGGTTCAAATGTCAAAGAACATTTAGTCATGGGATTCCCAATTCCTCGAATCATGACTCTCTGGTTTGCTGACAACTGGCCCCTCACAATTGCACTATCCTCCCTCTCTGATGTTTGGTCAGCTGGCCCCACTCATCGGTGTTTCAAGGTTCGCGATCTGGTGATGGCAAGAGTTCCTTGCAATCGTAAACCCCGACATGCCGAACCCCGACCATGTTGGATCCATCGACACGCTGTCCCTCAAACGATGGACAGTCTCGATTGTATCGGAGAACGTGACGCGATTCTCCTTGTGCACAAATCTCTGTCTCCTCCTCATTCCCGATCTCCCACTCTTCGGGATCCTCTGCCACGGTCCCTTTGCTCGACGGGTTCATGATGATATCGGGATGTCGATATCGGGTTTTGTAATAAGGGTTTCAGCGTCCCGAAATCCCCGATACACCGATTCACGATTTTCCGAACTGGACTTTCCTCGATCTCTCGCCATGTGTCCCTCGGCTACTTGGATTTGGTTCAGATTCTATCGGAGATCGCTGATCGCGACCTCGCTACACAATTCTTACCATCGAAAACTCCGATAAACAAACGCCGACGGCGCACGATCCCTTGCCACCTGTCCTCACAGATGGACGGTCCGGATTGATTCTCGTGGTTTCGGGACTTATGATGTCCCGGTTCTCATAGCCTCGAGAACTCAGATTTCCCGATCCACGACTCTAATGGATCCTTGACACGGCCCTCAACAATGGACGGTCCAGATCTGATCGGAACATCGTGGATTCCGAGTATGTAATGAGTTTTATACCCTGCAGTCTCCATTAGTAAAACTCCACGCTTCCCAAATACACGGTCCCGGGTTTGGATCAACGGCTAGGATCAGTTCTCTGCACATTAGGGTTTAACTCCGACGCATCTCTCCAGATTCCAACGGCTGATGGGTAATTTGACCGAGATCTAACGGCCTAGGATTCGTTCTTTGGGTCTTGGGGTTTACGCACTCAATTTCACGTTGCTCAATGGCGATAGAGGACAAAGGGTCAAGGTATGTAACTTCAGCATTCTCACAATCTAATGGTCAGGAATGACTATGGGTCCTCCGACGAGATCTCATCCGTCGACTTGCCACTCGCAACATTATTACTATCCGGGAACCTTAACAGGATCGTTTCTCCTCGCATGTGGTTAATAAGGCCGGTGCGCTCGAACCCAGTTCGTCCTTGGTGAACCTTTTCCAAGGGGGAAATCTCTGAGATTCCACTGGGGCATTCCCGGAAGTAGGTAAAGGAAGACAGCTTCCTGAGAATGGATGGACATGGTTAGATACATTTATCATCCACATAAGTCGAGCACGGTTTTCTCCGTGTTAAGCATATATCAACTCATTCAGATCAAGCACTATTGACATTCACATGTCGGAACCATTTACAATTCTCACAACTCTAGGAGCCAATATCTATTCCTCATTATTAATTACTGCACATATATTCTTACACACGAGATATTTACAATTATACAAGTCTATGAACATATGTGACAGATATAAATGTCAAAACGCAATATAAGCAAAATATTTATCAAAATAACTTCAGCAATGGAAGAACCAACAGAGGGGTGTTCGCTTTCCACCCAACCGTAATGAGCGACTCCCACCGGATTTACCACTAGCCACCCCCGAAATGAGACCATGATGTCCCGAGACCTGCGTCTGGCCTCTCTATCTCGCCAGTGCCCGTGGAGCCGGCAAGGTTGCAATCCTTCCTCCTCGCGATCACTCACTCTGCGTAAAAAATTGCCAGAGTTCCCCTCGCTCCCTCTCAATCGCCTCTCGCTTATATCGCCTCTTATCCTCTATGGTGGTTGCGGTGTATGCTGACACTGGGCCATTCGATCAGTCCCGACAAATTTGACGTGGATGTATGGCTCACCATCCCATCCCTCATCAAGCTATCAACCTACCAGCCTGCAAGGAATTAAATTCAAGGCAAGCGAGCCGCTTTTGGTTCCTCGGGCCAGTGGAGTCCAAATATCGTATTTAATTCTCGGTGGAAGTTAACGCAGCCATTCTCGGCCCCTTCCACCACCTCCAATCAGCCATCGTGGTCTCTTTTTCCTCACATCCCTCAGCAGTTCGGTAATATAAATTCATAATGTTATTTACATTTTCATCATGCTTTAGCATGGTAATTCCGTATTAGGATTAATTACAAATTTGGGAACAGGTGTGATGTTGGTCTTGGCACATCTTTTGATGAGGCTAACCACTTTGGCACTTCTTTCTGTTAGTTTTTCATAACATTTAGGTCAGATATGAAATTCATTTTATTTTAACAATTAACCATAAACCATAAATGTTGCAAAGAACTAAGATCACGGAAGAAGCACCATGCACAAGAACACAAGATATATCCTGGAAACCCTTCTCAAACAAGGAGAAAAACACAACCAAATCCCTATACTTTCAAGAGAAAGACCTTTCACCACCAAGAAGATCCTAGCACACAAGAGGGTGCATAAAACCCTAGGTTTAGCCTAAGAGAGGTGTGCAACTTTGACCAAGAAATGTGCTTGCTGAAATTTCCAAAACTTACAAGGGAGTGTGTGTCTACAAATGAAAGATTTCATCTTTACTTATATTAGACTTTGGCCCTCAAGAACCTAAGTGTCTATTGGCACAATAGGGCTGACCCTAACACTTAGACATATTTATTTATTTATTATTATAATAATTACATAATATTAATATTAATTATCTTTTGCAGTTTATCTTAGACAATAAGATAGGGTCGAATTGCACTTCTTACACAATAACTAGGTTATGTGTAGGTCTGAATTTTGAACAATTTAGCAAGGGATTTGATACACCCTCTAGTTTTCATCCACTAGGGGCCACATCCATAAGGATGCTATGGACCTCGAAGCCACCGTGACATAATGTGATGAGCTAGGTCCTCACATCGCACTTATGTTTTACCATAGTCACACCGCACAGACCATTCCGCCGCTATCACAAGAGAGCCGACTGGAGTCTTCTCATTAACTTTGTTGTTGTTCAGAGGAGGTCATCACATATTCTTTGTTCTTATTCTCATGATAATGTGTCCAGCACTTTTCGTGATTTCTCTAACTCAACAGATCGCCCTTACATCGGATAATCATCTAGAGTTCTTCTCTCTCACGTCATGGAGGGAGGCCATATACATTCCTAGTCTTTGTTTCAGGATGGAACCAATTAACCCCATAGAATATAGAAGATTGTGCTCGCTTACCATTGATGATACCCTCACTCCAAATCCACAAAGCTGAAGCTAATTCTCCTGGTGCTAATCTTTGACCTTGACAGAGAAGAGAATCCCAGAGTAATCCAATAGCTAAGAGAGGCTAATGCACTAAGCAAGAATAGAACCCAAGATAATCAGATAATCCCACCCGTGAGGCTAGCGGACACCTTCCTGTGAAACTTGTGCAAGCTGCATCCGCACTCCGCGCAGATCCGGGCCTTCAACTGCTGGAGATGAAAATAATGTGAGAACTCCTGGCGCTCGTAGATGAGTAGTAGTCTCCGCAGTTTAATCCAGGGCCGACTTCTCCTCTAGGTATTCTAAATCTTCATATTGGAAATATATCGTTTCCACAACCTTGTCTAGGGTTTCCTTCACTTTACCTCCTATATTCTAATCCCGTCATAGTCAAGCAAATGAGGTTCATACCTCCTGCTACCATAATATTAACACTCTCCTAGCTAATGGAGGTATGGTCTTGAGCGCAACAGACCATTCAATTGGTAGAACTACGAGCACCTGTCATTATTATCCAACCGGATAATCCTATGACAACTGGTACAATATTAATTGATATGTTCACACATGTGTCTATTCAAGGTAGTATGCAAAACTACTCAAACCGTGACACATAGTCACAAACAGTGGAACAAATCCACCACAGTAGTATACCTCTACCGTTTGATGCGCACCCATAATAATCATTCTGGGCCAATCTTTCACTCACATCCGTGAGTTCTCAAAGAATATCTGCTCTACTAATAGTGGAACATATCCACCAATGTAGGGCTCTTTACATCTACCGTCATATAATCTTCATAACAAACATCTGATCAGCAACCTGCATAGAAACAATGTTAAGATATAAACTGAATTATCTCACCAATCTTTCACTCACCTCCTTGAGATATGAAAGAATATCTGCCCTCGATAGAACATCAGCAATGGGCTATCTCCCCATTCTTCTCCCAACCAAGGAAAAGGGATTGTTTCTGATTTCTGAGCCCGACCATTCCTCACCCTGGGCCATTCTTCCTACACTCCAATCAAAGTGCACCGGACAATGTATAAAACCTAAGGAATGATTGTTTGGACCATTCCTCACCCTCGACCATTCCTCCTACAATAATCAAAATGAACCCTGGAGAGAATGTATAAAAAACCCTAGAGAATGTCTGTCCCTAATTGTTGAAACTGGACCATTCAACCTAACTAAACCATTCTTCCAGCACTAATCAAAGTGCAACCTAGAGAGAATGTATAACCCTAAGGAATGTTTGTCCCCTCGACAGTTGAGCTCTGACCATTCCCCACCTCGGGTCATTCCTCCTACACTAACTGGGTAAAGGTCTCCGAGAGAATGTATAACCCTAAGGGGATGACCGTCTGACCATCTAACCACAAGAGGAAAAAGACTGTCCAGTATCAACCTCCAAACGGGACTTACCCCTCAGTTAACCACAATGAGAAATCGTTGTCCTGGCGAGATTTAGCCAATCTTCTTGAAAACCCTCAAGAGAGATCGCTCTAGACCACTCTAAGTGTTAACCACAATGGGAAGTCACTATCTATGATACATCAAAAATCAGACTACTTCCTATAAGCAACCACAATAGGAAGTCACTATCCGTCAAAATCCTTTAATCCACTTTCCAACAGGAAAGAATCTGTCCAATCTTGGACTATTTTTCAATTACAAAGATAAATAATATTTTCAGTATTCTCACCTAACTTGAGAGTCATTTAAGTCACAAAAATAATTGTTTTCTTAAGAATATTTTTCCAGAAAGACATGCTTATATTAGCCAGATTTCATTGATAATCACAGATCATTCGAGAAGACAATCACAAGAGAGACGATTTATTCGGGAAATCCTTTGAAGAAAACCCAGCAAAACTTCCTTAATATAGATAGCCACAATGCCAAAAGATCTCTTATGCTAATACAGAAAGTCCCTCCTAGATATGTGTGCCACTCTCTCTCTCCTTGCCGGTACCAGATCAGAACTCTGTCCTTCAAACTGAGCAAGTGAGTTATGTCTAAGTGAGGCCAGCCTCCTTTATTTATACAAGTTCCGACACATGTGAAGTGTCTTCCCTTCTCACCATGCGGTCACCTCAAACTAGGTGTGTAAACCCACCTTATTATATTTCTGGGTCTCTTTTACAACCGTTAACATCTCTCATTCTGCCTATTATAATTGTCTTTGGACCAATCCGCAAAAAGGGATTTGGTCCCATTATTAACATCGCATACGATCAATCCACAATGGGATTGATCCTATGAATAATATATATCAATAATAATAAGAATACTCTTTGAGTTACATTATTTCAACATTCGTACCTTCTCCTAGCTTGGAGAATCTTCCCTTCAGTTAAGGGAGTTATTTCCATCAATTCCCATCTTCTCTCGGAAATATGCAAACTTGATTTTGCATAGAGGTTTTGTCGATGTCCTTGTCCGCTCATCAATGGGGATATACTTGAGCTTTAATTTCCTCTCCTTCCGGACTTTATCTCAATAAAGTAGTATTTGATCTCAATGTGCTTCGACCTTTCATGAAACACTACGTTCTGATAATCTTATACAACCTTGATTATCACACATTATGGTCGTTTCTCGAATCTGATCAAATAAATCGGAGATTAACTTCTCCTTAGCTATACTCGGCTTCTGCATGCTTCATAAGCTACTATATACTCATTGCACTGAAAATGACAGACTTCTCGACTCGTCTCAAGATATCATAGTGGAGCTCAAGCTGAAACACATACCAAGTACTCTTCTGTCCTCTGCACTTCCTGACCAATCAGAGTCTATGAATCCATGAAGTTGGATATCACCTGACAGGTGTATCTCAAGCCATAGTTTATTTTCCCACTAATATATCTTAGGACATGTTTTGGTAACCACCAATGTTCTTGTCTAGGTTCCACCTGAACTGACTTAATGTGTTTACAGCAAAGCAAATATCCTGGTCGTAGTATTTATCTACTAAATACATCAATGATCCATCTAGTTGTCGTATATAGAGATGGATCAACTATATCGGAGTCTGGGACTTTCACCTTTCTTATATCTACATTCATAGGAGTCCATGGACTTACAGTCCATCATTCCAAATTTCAGAAGGATCTCTATTGTTGAAATAATGTCAACAAAAGAGTATTCTTATTATTATTGATATATTATTCATAGGATCAATCCCATTGTTGATTGATCATGTCGGGTTATTGTAATAGGACCAAATCCCGTTTTGGGGATTGGTCAAAAGACAAATTGTAATAGGCGTATCAAGAAGTCGGCCCCAACAGTTATTAAAGAGACCCAAAATATAATAAAGGTGGGCTTACCCACCCAGCTTGAGAAGTCGGCCCCAACAGTTATTAAAGAGACCCAAAATATACAAAGGTGGGTTTACCCACCAGCTTGAGAAGTCGGCCCTTCCAGTGCTGAAGACACTTCACACGCGTTTAATTTTATAAACAAGGAGTCTAGCGCCTCACTTGGACATATCTAACTTGCTCAGTTTGAGAGAGACAAGTTTTGATCTGTTATCGCTAAAGGAGAGAGAGAGTGGCCCATATCTAGAAGGACTTCTCGAATTAGCATAATAGATCTCTGGCATTGTATTGGTTATTCATATTAAGGCAGTTTTGTTGGGTTTCTTCCCCAGAGGGTTTCCTAGGATAAATGTTGTGTCTCTTGTGATTGTGTATTTCTGATCTTGGATTATGCTTTGTTATCTAATGAAATGCAAACATCTATAGCACTGGCTTAGCCACTACCATGGTATCAGAGCCAAGTCAAGGGAAGCATCTTTGCAAGAGAAAAACGTCAATGCTGCAGCACCTGTAAATTTGTATTTTCAAAAGTGAATCTTTGTTCTAAAACTATCTAGAAAAGTTGTGCCTCCCCAAGGATCAATTTGGCATCATCAATGCACCTTTCCAGTGGTTGGATCCTCCAGAAAGTGAAACCTACTACAAAAAGTACCGTAGTTCAATACCAGAAGTACCAGAAGTTCGAGAGGTAGCAGAAGCACCAGTCCAGAAATCCGTAGGGATCAAATTTTTAAGGGAGTAAAAGTTGGATTTTCAAAAATCTGACTGGACCAGCTAATCTGCCTCAGCTCAGGGTATCTATCCCCTGGATCAGAATTTCAAAATTAAGTTTGAAAAAATTAGGTTTCCTCATAAAACCCTAAGTTACAGCTACAGTTGCAGCATCAGTTGTAGTTGCAGTCAGAACCAGTTGCAATCACCCTTTGAAGTTTTCTTAAGAGTTGGTAATGATTACCGCTACCAGATGGAGCCACTACCGCAAATGCTATCAAAGGTATGTACTCACATATGTTTAATGGTTAAACCCTAAAGAGGAGAAGGATCTCTTGCCATAGATCCGTGACGGATCTCAAGATCCAACACATTCAGAGTGGAATGATGTAAACCCAGGTGTGATTATTCTGATATGCATCTATTTGTCATAACATTATCTTGACTGTTGATGTTGAAGCTATGATCAAATTATTAGAAGGATTAAAGTTGATCATAGAGCTTATTCTCTAACCCAACTTTCTTCACAAGATAGTGCATTGTCTTAGTACAGCAGACAAGTTGAATAAAGCACTCGTCATCTTGAGGAAGGAGACTTGGAAGAAAAGCAGCACTCATTCCTGAAGACAAGTCTTCGGGTTTGATTAAATCAAGTTGATAAGATCCAAAGGTACATTAAGGACAAGTTGATGACTATAGTTGAGATAGCCGTCCTTGTAAAGTATTATACTTTATAGCATGTGAGCGTATAGAGGTAAATGCTTAACATAATCTTTTGTCTAATACAACTAACACCTCCTAGGAGAAACCTTGTGTGTTAGTTTCAGGTTGCCATGGAAGAACGCTAGGTCACAACACCATCAGAGTGTTGACCTCATTTCATTGTATTCCTTACCTTTAATCTTTGCTTGCATAAATTATAAGTGAGGCTAATGCTGACCGCTTCATTCAAATGGGGTCAACTCATGTGCTATGAAGATATGCATCATCAGATGCAAGTATGTCAAGACAGCTTTGGTTCTACTTGGGCATTTGATGCTCCAGCACAAATTTTGTAAGCTGGATTACCACACCCCTCAAGTGGGTTAACACATTGTAATAAGTCTACATGGATCATGTGTTAGGTCAGTTGCCTTAGGGTTTCTTTATTAGGAGAGTTCCTTTCGTTGAGGTTTTTTTATCCTCAGGAGGTTAATGTGGCCTAACCAAATTAAGTTAACTTCCCTTGAGTTTTCACTCCCCCACCCAATAACCTCCAAAGCTTAAAGGCGTTCTAATGTAGTTATTCCTAGGTAGCTAGTGTTTAGGGAATGTTGTAAATGACTATGTAAGACAGCACGCGAAATTCTGCATGGGAATTCGGCCAAGTATAGCTAGGTTTTTGTTCCAATTAATTAATTGATTAATTAATCAATTAATTGGTATTTAATGTAAAAACTTAGGGTCCCTGGATTTAAGGAGTAGGGTATTTTGTACCAAAGAAAGCTAATGAGACCCTGCACCCGTGGTCCAAGTTTCAACTCAGTTGGATAAGTTTTGCTAGGTTTTTTTTTGTCCGCTTAGGAGTTTTTCGAAAAAAATGGCGGTTTTAATTACCAAACCCAAAAACATGGGAAATGTAATTTTGTAATAGTGGGACCAAATCAAGTGAAGTAAGAGGCAGTAATAATGAGACACCCCACCTAACCCATTCCCTAACTCACACCTACCCTTCTAAACCCATCATTAAAATTCACCTTTAATTATTTCCCTACCCTAACCCACCTTCTAAACCCACATTTAATTAAAATTCCTTTCCCACATGACTTTATAATATTTCATTAAATGATTTAGTGATCCATTTAATTAATTGATGGGCTCCTCCCTTCTCCATGTACGGCCAAATTCTCTTAAACCCACGCCCCTCTCCTCAACTTGACGTCCCCCTCCTTCTCCCTCAATGCACACCCCTTCCACGGAGCACATTGGAGACCATTTTAATTAATGCAACCTCCTTTAATTCTAAGACGGGCCCTCCATTACTCACTTAAGTCCACGTCCATTCTAATCCTCACGCCTCCCTCCTTGCCTCACGTACCTCACATTTTGGCTAAACCATACATATACTCCCCCACGTAACATTTGTTTTTCCTTTAATGCAAATCGTGGGCCCTTCCCTTATAGCTTACGCCCTTCACTCACCGTACGTACTCTTTCCCACACGCCTTTACCTCACGTGGACTCCACATTACCATACACTCCCACTACCCACGCCCTCACACGTCCTTTCCTTACCTCACGTATTCATATCTTAATCCTCACGCTTTCTCTCATTTAAAAATTGGAAAGGTCACACATGAAGTGGAAACTCTCCCTTAAATGAAGCTGTGGGTCCTGCTATCGCACGGTTTGTAGAAAGGTTTAAGTAGCTTGAGTCAAGGCTTGAACTGAGGTAACAGGAGCTTCCCCCACCCACTGTCACCTCGATGGGGAGCTCTTTCTCATTTAGGATGGCTAGTCCAAGGAGACGTCCCTAAAGTAATCTAGGTCTAAGAAGGGCTAAGATATAATGGATCAAAGTTCAAGAATCCCTTTCACAGATTACTGCCAATAGAGATAGTCAAGATATTGTTCCACTGAAGGCACCTGTTTGCGAGACAAGACAAACAAACTAGAATATATGTCGTAGTGGTTAGTATTTCAAGATATTAATGACTATCTTTAATTGTATATGAGCAATGATAAGAGTAATCAATAATTGTAATTAAAGACAAAAAGGTTATAATATTACTCCTTCGATAAATACAAATTCATACTTGCATCTACAATGTACAAATCAACTTTATTATATCATCACAATGCAAATGAATAATGTAATAAACTGTCACACATTTAATATTGCTGCTGAGTCACAATGCAGAATTAGGTGACGCCAGCCCTAATTTATGCTAGCTTTGGAAGGCAAAAAGTGAACGTTTTGTACATTAGACCATAGAAAATAAGTCTACACTTTAATACCTACAAAACCACAAAGTTTTTACACCTAAACAAATAAGTTTAAAAGAGGCTGACAGTCATAAATATTTCTGCTGTTATAACAGTGACGTCAGCCCTAAAACAGATTGGTTCGAGAGACAATGAGTAAGACGTTCTGTCAAATAAGCTTATAGAGATACAATTATTACCTCAATGTCAAACAATAGAGCTGTTAGGATGTCAAAACGCTGCAGGTATAAGCAAGAAATAAGGAGTATGACTTGTCACAACTATGATATTTTTGTTGTTTCCTTGCAGGTTAGCTAGCCACAAAGTGGACGTTTTGACAAATTCAACCGTCAAAAGTGCAATCTAACTCCACTGCTACAACAAGAAGACAAAATTTAATCTTCTATCCAAGCAAAAGTCAAAATAAGGCCAACGCTTGTCCCTTTAAAAGTTAGTCCCAAAAATCAGCTAGGGTTAGTAGGTAGGTTAGTTAGGGTTTGCAATTTGAAAGAGTTTTGAGAAGATTTAAGGCCTAACAAACTTCAAGAGATCAGCTCTAGACCAGTGCCTTGGGTTAATGGAGTCAAAATGGAAGTGTAGCTAATGGTTTAGAAGGAGTTCTAAACCTAGGACAAGAGACTTAGGGTTTGGTGCAGGCATAAAGCAAGGCCACAAACCCTAACCCTAAAGAGAAAGATACTATCTAGGTGTAGCCATAGCTAGGCCTAGTGCTTCAATCTTCCTCATGACTCTCTTTGGCAAAACGGCTAGCTAAAAAAAAACACAAACCTATGGCTGAAAAAAAGTGTTGCAAAGGCAAGGTTTTCAAACCCTAGAAGCAAACCCTAGGTGTAACTTAATTAGCCTAGGGATCACTTCTCTTTCTTCAACTTGGAACTCCAAAACTAGCTAAGATATATGAGGGTTAGCGTAGCTAAGGCTAGGCTAAACCTTCCTGTATCCAATGGTTATATGCTCATGCTATGGGACATGTGCCCCCACCTACTTGTGTGTTGGCTCCCTAGGGTTTCAAGGATTTAGTTCATACTTCAAGATGACAATAAATGCAAATGTTAAACTACAACTATTCAATCAAGAAGCTTTTGAAGAGAAACACTTACAAGATCATGAAGAAACATAAATCCAATCCCTAGTTGTAAACCTTCCAATAGCACATAGCACCACTTCACCAAGAAATAACACCTTCAAAGAGCTGTTACCTCCAAGAGAAAACCAAGACAAGAGCTAAAGAGTCTCTCCAAATGAGAGTAAGTTATGTTATGGTCTAAAAAGAGGGAAAAACATCCTATTTATACAATACTTTGACCTTTAATTTAAAATAGGTCAACAACAGCCGACAAATAACAGTCCAGTTTTTAATTGTTTGTCACTTTTATGTTAAAATGTCAAAATGAGCAAAATGTCATCATATGCCAAGCCCCTAAAGGGATACGTTGGCCCTCTAAGGGCATGGTAACCACCAAATGAGTAAAACGTTGCCCCTCCCGGGTTCCATCATGTCACACGTGCCAAACGAGCATATCAAGGCTGCCACGTGCCCTGGAAGTCGTCCAACATTTCTGGTGGCGTCCTACCCATCGTGGTCCACGTCCATCTGTCAGGGGATGATCCCATAAGCCACAATCTATGCCAAATGCCCGGAGCTGAGGGCGCTCTCTCCCCTCAGCTGCATGGGCTCATCACAAACTCCCAACCTCCGTGATTCGCCATCCCAACGTCCATCTAATGGGCTCTTCAGCCCCATGGAGGTCCGAACTGATCATCTCCCCATGTGTACCATCCTCCTCGTACTCCACTGGCATGGTCCCTCAAGCATTATCAAAAGTTACCCAAAGGGCTCATTAGCCCAAAAACGCTGCAATGTGAATCAAATTTCATCATTAAATTCATCGAATATATGCATAACACCCCTAACAAATCTCTAATAGCTCACAAAGACCCTACACAGACCCACCATACAAAGTCAGCAACCAAAGTAAACTCTATTGGGTCAATACCCACAAGAAACTGGAAAGTTTCCTGAAAGGGTTATCCAAAACATGTATAGTGACGGATATGGTTTTTAGGGATGCCCAATCATAGTAAGACCAGGGCTGGTGTCGTTCAGGGTGCCTTGTAGAAGTGGAGCTGTGTTCCGCTCAAGTGATGCAATTTTTCCAAAGCCCTTTATTGCCTTATCTTTCTTTATTTATATATTTTGCTACAAGCCTTGAAAAAAAAGGACACTGCCTTGGCTAGGTGGGTGGGCCGTGAGTCAATAAAGGTTACCCACCAGTATCTTCAAGAGAAATGAGAGGGCTGGCTCGTGATGAGGTCCCCTTCCTTTGGCCATGCAACCAAAGCTATCACCGCCCTGGCTCTTGGTGACCAGATGGTGGCAATGTTACACCGCTTAAATACCTATGATCATAATGGGCCGCCTCGCATTGATGAGACCTCCCATCCCCAGTTAGGTCTTGTGCACTTTATTTATTTATCAGCCTTCTTTAGGGTCCCTAGTTTCATGAGAGGCTTCTTTATTCTCGGGGATCCCCCATGAAGCATCTCTAGGTTTCCTATTTCCCATGGCTTTTACCTCACCATCCTTACCCTCGGGCCTTTAACCCCTTCTTCCCACAAGACGATGCACCCGGTCCTCCTAATGGCCGTGACTATTAGGGGAATGGGATAGATGAGTGGGTTTTAAGATGAAAGGAGTGAGAATATGAGGGGAGCGTGCGATGGTTCTTCAAACCCCTTGGTGGCTAACCAAAAAAAAACATGAATACCAACTTGCTAAGCCACCCAATCAATCACCCGCTGGTCCGCTGGATTAGTGTAAGATCCAAGCAGTCATCCAAAGTGAAAGAGATCTAATGCATACATAAGAATGTTATAATGATCAAATACAACACATACCACATGATACCGGGGACCAATTACCCCATGGAGCAAGAGTCTCTTCTGATGCAAGCCCATGCCAGTAGTCATGGGAGGTCGGCACCGGGCGTGACAAATCTAGCTGCAGTTGGTTCTTGGTCACCTTCACCTGATCTCGCATCCACCAATTTCATTTATCCACCATCGGTTTTGTCCTAATATAGCATTAATTCAAGTATATTCCTGCTGTCGTACATATGAGGTGATATTGTGATTTTGGTTTTTATGTGTTGTTGGTAGTAGATCTTTGGCAAGAGTATTCTACTAGGGTAAGATAGCCAAGAGTATTCTAGTTATCTTATGTTTATGTTGGACAGCTTAGGATTCGTAAGTATTTCTTTCTAAGCTATTCAAGATATCTATCCATTCCATGCTTCACATATTTCTCTGAGTTTTGCAGGTCATCTCAAAGAATTCATTGGGATAGCATCAAGAGATCCCTACCCTTGAAACCTTCCTACACTTCATTGCATTTTCTTATCCATTTACTTGCTGCATTCATTTCCATAACTACTTCAGCTTTTAACATTCTTTGAAAGGTCAAAATAAAAGCCATTTTCAGACTTACAAAAATTTCTGTAAAATAAAACTTTTGACAAGTTTAGTGTGTGTTTGGCAGCATTTCCAGCAAGCTTCTATTTGTTGATTTTTGCATGCAGGTCAGCTTGACAGATCCATGGGTATTTGCTGCCCAAAAACACACAGGAGGCTTCCCAACACACCTCTACTTGGTTAGCAACACTTTCTCCTCCTTTCCTTCCAAATTTCTAGGTTCTCTTTGGTTTCTTTTCCTCGCTCTATTAGGGCCTAAATCGTGACTCAAACTTAGAGTAGTTTAATTCATCTTAGCTTAGCTTTTTTACTTGTCCATAAGATAGTTAGTTCATCCTTTCTTTCATTTTCACATGCTTATGCTTCATGGTGAATGGTTTAATGAACTAGATGCAATCTTATAGATGCTATAGCTCATCCTCTCATTATGCTATTTACACATCTTATGTGCATGTGATATGAATATGGTCTAAGTCTTCCATTTGCTTTGATAAGTTTCCTATTTCAAGCACGTTCATTTTTTTCATAAGCTTAACAAACGTATTTGGATGAATGGTTAGTTTTAGATCTCATGCTTACGGTTTTCAAGCTCCACATGGTTTAAGCACTCACGCTTATGGTTTGATATCCTTGCATTTAAGTCAATTCATATTATGTTTATGGGCTAAGACATTCACATTTTTAGTTTTTATATCTTGCAAAGTGCCCACGCTTCATATCTTTAATTTCCAGTTTACATGTGAATGGTTCATGGTTAATGGTTTAATCTCTTGCAACGCTCCTATAGGATGATGTGTTGATGGTATAATATTGTGCTACATTTTCCTTACCATTCGACATGTTAATGGTGATCTGATTACACATTGCAAGCACTCGATTATACACATCTTCATTTCGGCCACACGCTAAAAAGTAAAATTTTTTGAAGTCTAAAACTTGTTTAAAAGCAACTAACACACCTAAAGACCCACCAGGGTCCTAATAACTTTTGAGCAACATTTTGAGGCCTCATTCATCTGCCTCCACCATCTAAAAACGGGTTTGAAGGACAGTCCAGGGGAAGCGATGGGGACCGTCTCCTGATTTCGTTGGGGAGATCCCTCTCGAACTACCCCACTGGCTGTATTGGAAGCTAGGTGGGGTCAAGGCCATTTGGCCAAGGGAGGGGAGGAAGCTTGAAGCACACACCTAGTTAGGGGAAGGGAAATTAAAATTTATAAAATCTTTTAAACAATTACAACACTTAGCTGCATAGATCACTCTGTGTATGTCCTGGGGTATTAGATGTATGCATAGACAAACATAACTTGTGGAATATCCTGGCTGTTTAACTCCATCTCTATTGCAAACTATATGTTTATGTCCTTTCTGTTTACATGAGCAATTGATTTTCTTGTTGAATATCTTGTCTATTTGTTTATTATGGTGTGGATCAAGGAGGTTTATGATCCCACTTGGGGAGGCATTACTCCTTTGATCCTTAAGTGCTTTTGTGATTGCTGTGCTGAAGGCGTACCAAATGGAGTAAGTGCCATTTGGGGCATGCTTGGCTTATGTGTGTAAATTGTTCATATCTTGTACATCTTGTTACATTGGTGTATCTTGTATCTAATTGGCATATCTTGTATCTAGCTTATGTATCTTTGTATCCGATTTGTAAATCTTGCAAACATTGTAACACTTAGAAATTCTTTGTATAGTTATAACTGGTTTGGGGTAGCTTAACTCTGTTTCAATTTGTAAAACTTTGTAATTGAACCACCAAACTTTAGTTGGACCCCATTGCCCAACTTTAGGCACTAAGGTCTTAGTTGACTTAGGAAGGGGCTGATTTTCATGTAGTTAACTCGCACTTTGCATTTGTCGCTTGATCATCTTAGGCTAGTTTTCCACTTTAGCCTTAACGAATTAAAACTAACTCCTCTAGAAATTTTAACTCTAAAACCAATCTAGTAACTAGGGACAACCCCTGGCTTCTCTAGGAGTAAGCCTAGAAGGAAGAGGTTCTAGTCATGATTGGGGCAGGTGGACTAAGAACCTAGGCATTGTGCTCTCCATGACACACTAAGGAGCAAGACTTAGCTCACGTTAGCAAGTGTGTATTAGATTGGCAACAAGCTCTAAAGGAGCTACTGATGATTGTTCGTATATTGCTTCCATATTATCAGAAGGGATATTGGTCTCGCTTCTATTGTTTTGTTGAATCTCGTTCGAAATACCATGTAATAATCCTGAGGAAGCTATGTTGAAGGTTGCGTAAGGCAATGTGCTAAAGAAGAGAGACCATAAATGAAGCAACTATCATTGAAAGACGAAGGTGGTTTGTATAAGCCAAAGGGTCACTCAGAAGCTTCCATGATCCACCTTCTTCTTTTCCATTGAAGAATCCATGTGAACTTTTGGCATAGAAGATTAGCTCACATCAACACAAGGCGCTACCATACATATGCAAAACGGTCACAAGTTTACCAGAACTCAAAGGTGACCATGAAGGCGTATGCAATGGATGTGCACAAGGGAAGAATATCAAGAACCCGTTTCTGAAGAGGGACAGCAAGTCAGAAGGAGTCCTAGAACTCATCCATTCAAATGTGTGTGGCCCACTGCCATCATCCTCCATTAGCGGGTATGTATACTATGTATCATTCATTGATGATTATTCTCGTAAGACCTGGATATATTTGAAATGTTCAGCAAGTTCAAGGAATTCAAGCCTTGATAAAGAACCTTTCTGAAAGGAAGATTAAGATCCTCAGGTCAGATAATGGAGGAGAATACACCCCAAAAGAGTTTGTGAACTTCTGCAAAGATGTTGGAATCAAGAGGGAACTCACTACTCCCTATAATCCCCAACAAACGGTGTAGCTGAATGGAAGAACAGAACCATACTGGAAGCTATGAAGACTATGATCCACGATCAAGATCTTCCTATGTGCTTATGGGCAGAAGCAGCAATGGCAGCTGCTTATGTGCAGAACCGATTATCCCATAGTGCACTTGGGCTCAAGACACCAGAAGAGATGTTCACCGGAAAGAAGCCAGAGGTAAGCCATCTCAAAATATTTGGTTGTCCAGTGTTTATTCATATACCTAAAGAAAAGAGAAACAAGTTGGACCCTTCA
>SNQJ01S0182013.1:18448-31637 GCA_010110895.2 Picea sitchensis | reverse complement strand
TTTTTGTAAAAAAAAATTGTTAAGATGACTTTTGTTTTTGATAAGATACAATCTTACAACTTATGATTATGTAAAAGGAGAGGAGATGCATATTTGGAAAAACAACAAATGTATTTTGTAAAAGTTAATTTTATATTCACTAATATAAGATCTTTTTTCTATTTGAAAAAAAAAAAAAAAAACTAATTTTCACTAGTAATATTAGGATTAATCAATATAAAATAATAATACCTGTTTACTTAATCCTTCTCTTTTCCCTTAATTTGTATATCTTTCACTCCTCCCTTTATGTAATTTGTATGTAAATAAATAAATACCTATTTATGCTATTTTGGAGTGGAGTAGACTAACTCTGGAGCAAACAGACCCATTTTTCAAGTAAAAAAATGGGTTTGAATCCGGCTAGATTTTCAGGGGTAGCCTGAGTTTTTCATGGATCAAAGTTCCATGCATTTCAAAACCTTACCCTAGGGGTTTTGCCCCAATTTAAACCAACCTAAATGCTCAAAAAATCGATCAAAGTTCTAGATTAACCAAAAATTTAAAACCAGACCGCCAAAAAACCTATCAGAAAAATAACTCGGGAAAAAAATTACTTGTAAATTAACCCTTATCATTATAAAAATTTAATAAAAAAAATTATTTGTCATTTTGTGGAGCCCACAAAATAAATATAAATAATAAGCATCTAACCCACTTGTGTTTCATGTCGAAATTAATTAGTCCCAACTTACATTGCCTTTAGTAAAGTAGTCGGTACCACTCAATGTGGTACTTGGTACGTCTTCTTAGAGTGATACCCATATGGGGAACAATATGTCATCAGTTTATTATACTCTTCCTATATAAAAAAAAATAGGGAAGAATAAACATAGCTTAATAGGAAAGTATGCTTGTATATTGTGTACTAGTAGTATGATTAATAACTTAATATGCATGATTTCCAATATTAAAATTTGATATTAGGACGTGGATAAACATCTTATTTTTATTTTATTATAAAGTTGTGTGGGTTGTAATGTGGATATATGGTTGTTAGTGTTAAATAGATATGATCTAATAGTTAGTAATATGTGGTAGTAATGTTAAAGTGTGGTAAAATTAGATTTTGTGTGTCATGTTAATGTTATGATATGTAGGTTGCATGGGGTGATGTCATTTTTATGTGTATAATGTATATCTTATTCATAGAATTCATACATCTTCATAAGTAGTATAAACAAGTTTTATCCTTAAATGTATACATATATATATATATACTTTTCACCATCGACTAGATACCTGAACTCCATCCCTCCCCTTCCTATTTTTCGTGGTAAAGAAATCATCTCTGCTCCATTTGATGCTGGCACTTCAAACACAAATTTAGTGGATTCAAATAATTTTGTTTGGTCTAGAGGCATTGCATCCGAGATCTTCCCACTACAAACTCGGAGTTCCAGGAAAAAGAAGGAGGTTCTTAGTTCTCAACAACCGGATACAAACTTGCCCACTCTGGATGGCAAGGCCCTTAGAGCAATGAAGGCCTTGGCTAGATCAAAGTAATGATCGTGCTCACCTTGAACATTAGAGGGATAGGAGGCCCCCTGAAGACTGCCTCTTTCCGGAGATTGCTGGCGCGTACAAAGCCCGATATCATCCTCCTTCAAGAGTCACTCTCAGCAGACCACAAAGCTAGAGATTTTATTCACCAGTTCCGATCTTCCTGGTTTTCAGTGGCGGTAAGCTCCATTGGTTCTTCTGGAGGCTTGCTGGTGGCTTGGGACCCCAGTCTTTATACATTAAAACCGGCCCTGTCAAGTGGAGGTTTACTGTTACGGGGTTCCTGTTTAGCCACAAATTTGGAGTTCGCCCTACTCAACCTTTATGGTCCTTGTTCAGCAAAGTCGTCCTTTTGGTCGCAGCTTGAGGATAGTGGACTTCTCTCTTTGTCTAATCTCATTATAGGTGGCGACCTGAATCTCTACTTTGATACAGATGAAACTTGGGGAGATGTAAACTTGCAGGAGCCTTCTGGTGTCCGTTTTAAAGAGATTTTCGCCAACAATAATCTCTTGGATATTCGACCGACTGTTCTTTCTCCTACCTGGAGGAATGGTAGGTCGGGTCAAAATGCCATTGCAAGAAGGCTGGACCGCTTTTTTGTGTCTGCTAATTTTCTGGCTTCTATTGGACAGGTCTCTTCGTGGGTAGAGTTCCCCTATATCTCTGACCACGCCCCGGTGATTTTAAAGCTGAAACTGACCAAGCTTCCCAAGCCCTCCCCGTTTAAATTTAATCATTCTTGGCTATCTTTGGCTGATTATATTGAGCTTGTTAAAGAGACCTGGATGGATCCACTCTTCAATTCCGAGATTAATCCTCAGACTCTACTTGTATGGAAACTAAAGATCCTCAAGTCCAAGACCAGGCATTGGTTCCATTTGAAACAGATTAAAGACCAGGGTTGTTTACTCACGCTGGAGGAGGAGATTTCTAAACTTATTCATAGATCTACAAATCATTCCTGGACGGTGGAGGAGACGGATAGATTAAAGCGACTTGAGGCCAACAGAGACAATTTATTAAGGGAGGAGGAGTTTGACTGGAGGCTCCGTAGCCGGGCTACATGGCTCAAGAGTGGAGATTCAAATTCCAAGTTCTTTCACAAAGTTGCAAGCCACAACAGACACAAAAAGTTGATATGGACTATTAATTCTGGTGGTTTAGAGATTCGGGGACAGGAAGCCATAAAGAATGAGGCTGTCTTACATTTTTCACAACAGTTTAAAGCTACAGGTGAGTGCTACCTTCAAGATAAAGGGACAACTGCTAGTCTATTCCCTCGACTGGTTTCAGGTGATGAAGCTGATGCTCTGTTTAAGCCTGTTACAATTTCTGAGATTAAAGATATATTGACTCATTTCAACTCTGAGCGAAGTCTAGGGCCAGACGGCTGGACTTCAGAATTTTTTTGCTTCTTTTTTGATCTGGTAGGAGAGGAGCTCCTTCAAATGGTGGAGGACACCCGCTTAAAAGGGAAGATTGTTGGAGGTATAAATTCAACGTTCCTGGTCCTGATTCCGAAAGACAACAGCCCTATTTCTTTTAATGACTTCCGTCCAATCTCGCTCTGCAATCTCATTTACAAGATCATTTCTAAGGTTATTTCCAACATGATTAAGCCCATTCTCGGTAGGAGTCTCTCTGCGGAACAATTAGGATTCTTGAAGGGAAGAAGAATACATGATGCTATCGGAGCTGCGCATGAATGCTTACACAGTATTAAACAGAAAAAACTAAAGGCACTTATCATGAAGCTTGACCTCAAAAAAGCCTTCGACTGTATTGATTGGGATTTTCTAAGGCTCGTACTCCATGCGGTGGGTTTTGGAGACAAGTTTATAAATTGGACTCTATCTTGTGTTACAAGTGCAAACATTGCAGTGCTGATCAATGGTGATCCTTCAATTTTCTTCAAGAGCGAGAGAGGACTCCGTCAGGGATGTCCACTCTCCCCTTACCTATTCATCTTGATAATGGAAGGACTCAGTATCCTTCTCACAAGAAGCTTCTCCGAGAATAAAATTTTGGGCATTAAGGTATCCAAACTGATCAAGATGGTCCATTTGATGTTCGTTGATGATGTATTGCTTATGTCCCTTGCCGATCCTGAGGAATGGAGTTGCATTCTAGAAGTTCTGCAGAGATTCTGTTTGGTTTCTGGTCTATCCATTAATCTAGCTAAGTCTACAGTTCATCATTGGGGTGTTTCAGTTTCCGAGCTACAGCTACTCAAAGCCACTATTCCTCTCTCCTTCAAGAATCTGAGTGAAGGTTTCAACTATTTGGGGTTCCATCTGCAGATGGGCGCATCATCCTCTGGTGACTGGAGCTGGTTGGTGGCCTCTTTCAAAAGGAAAATCTACTTCTGGTGCAATAAATGGTTGTCGTTAGGTGGTAGACTTATCCTGGTTCAATCAGTTCTCCAGAGCATGGTTGTCTATTGGATGATGTTGGAGCGGGTTCCTACACCTATTATCACTGCTCTGCGTAGATTAGTTTTCAGTTTTCTGTGGGGAGGGAACGCTGCTAAAAATCGAATACACCTTTGTAAATGGCAAGTTGTTTCAAGATCGAAACGGGATGGGGGTTGGGGCCTCAAAGACCTCACCACTTTCAATGAAGCCCTTTTGGCCAGCTCATTCTGGAGAGCTGTCTCCACTGTCAGTATCTGGCACACTATAATCATGGATAAGTACCTGGACTCAAAATCGCTCCTACATTGGCTCCGTAAACAATCGTTCCAGCTGACGAGAGCCTCGTCTTATTGGAAGGGACTAGTGGACTCATCACCAGTTATACTACACTGGCTCTGCTGGAAACCGGGAGAGGGCCGTGAGATTCTTCTTGGCAGAGATGTAATTCTTGGTCTGGGGGATCGCTCATATCTATCGTCAGCGATGCGACTCCACCTTCGGGCCTTAAATTTTAAAACACTTGACCAGATCAGATCTGTGACAGCTGCGTCCTCGCTGCCTGACGTTTGGTTGTCTTCTGGTGATCTCCTTCTGAGCGAGCCGCTCACTTCAGAATGGATTCGATTTACTTTAGCACTTAAAGGTGCCGGTATTTCTCTGAGGGTTGAGCCGCATGTCTTGTTATGGGCCGGCGGTGATGGATCGGTGTTGATAACTGCAAAAAACTTATATAGTGCCCTTCAGAATCGATTCACCACCGAGTCGTGTTTGCCGTGGACAAACAAACTTTGGAAACTACAGCTGCCTCTTAAACTTAAATTATTCTCCTGGTTGGTTGGCAAAGATAAGCTTCTCACCTGGGAAGCTTTACAAAGGCATGGCTGGGTGGGGCCGAGTATTTGTTTACTTTGCAAAGCTGCCCCTAAGGACCTTCTTCATCTCTTGATGCATTGCCCATTCTCCAAAGAATTCTGGCACCGATCTACAGTGCATTTTAATCTTCAGTCATCCTGGAGTGGCTCCTCCATCTCGGATAGCTTTCCTCGTTGGCTCTCCAGTAATTCGAGCCCGCCTTGCCTGGTGATCCATTACTACTGGCAAATCTGGTTGGAGAGAAACAGAGTACTTTTTGAGGATGCCAGGCCTTCTTTGCCAAGGGCGTTCTTCAAGATACTGACCTCTTTCAATTGGCAATCGACCACGGTCAGCATCCACCCTCACCGAGCTATGACCATTGACTTGGTCGAGGGTCAATCTATAGCCTTTTTTGACGGAGTTGCTCTGTCCAATGGCTCCAGTTGCGGTGCCGGAGGTTTTTTCAAGTCACATAAGTCCAGAATTACTAACTGGTTCATAAACTGTGGTTCTGGTACAAACACAAAAGCAAAGCTTTTGGGTTTATGGACCACGCTCACTCTTGTTGCCCTCTGGTCTCTCGATGATCTCCACGTCCAGGGTGACTCGAGAGTGATAATTGACTGGATCTCAAACAAGTGCAGGCTCAACTCCATACATTTGGCAGGCTGGATGCAAAAAACGCGAGAACTGATTCAGCGCTTCTCCAATATCCAATTTCTTCATGTTTCTCGTACTCATAATAGGACTGCTGATGCACTCTCCAAGAGGGCCCTATCTGAGGTGACTGGAAGGCTCTCGATCTATCACTATGATAATGGGATCGAGAGCCCCATTACCTCCGTTAATCTTTTTGAATGATGTTGTCATTCAAAAGTACCAACCAGAAGCACTGATCTCATCTGGACTTGATCACGGTCGTGGCTGGGCAGTCATCGTCCTCTTGTAATTTTGTCTCTAATGCTCAAGTATGGTTCCGCTTTGGTAAGAGCACGCTGTCCAAACTTTGTAATTATGTCTCTAAAGCCTACACACTTGCGGTGCTATGTAGGTCTGGTTCCGCTTTGGTAAGAGCACGTTGTCCAAACTGTCTACAGTCCTCCTGTGTAAATGAATTTATTAGCAATATAAATTCGAGCTAATTTTTTTTGGAAAAAAAAAAAGTGAATTTTATAAAGATATATAAGTGAATTTTATAGGTACAAATTTATTTCTACTTTAACAAGTATTCATGGCATTGGCATGTGCAATACCTATCGTCAAGTTTGATAACTACGACTGTAATTGTCAGCGTTAAGTGATTCATCGATAGTGGTGATAAGATAGTCGGGTATAGTTTGCATCCTATTAATGAATATCCATCGTTTCGACGAGAACAAGTACAGCGTAAAAAAGACCCTAAACAATAAGACTTCTAATTCACAGACCAATCATTTATTAAAAAAATCAATTTAAAAATAATACTAAAATAAAAAAATTATTTTGCAAAGTTAAACTTTGGAATATCTCTAATTTTGTTTTGGATCAATGTCTAAACTAATAGAAAGTTGAAGCGAAGCGAAAGCTATATACAATGCCCGCAGTAAGTATAATAATGTGTTCATAAAGACTATGCGATATTTATGTCAAAGTGTTATACAATATCGATGTTAAGATATGTGGTTTGTATGAGATGATGTCATTACTCTCTCTGTGATGTACATTTCATTAAATAAAATCCACACAATATTATATATATATATATATATATATATATATAAATGAATTTTATAAGTACAAACGTATCTCTACTTTAATGATATGCCCTCGATGTTAAGATATGTGGTTTGTATGAGATGATGTCATTACTNTGTGTTCATAAAGACTATGCGATATTTATGTCAAAGTGTTATACAATATCGATGTTAAGATATGTGGTTTGTATGAGATGATGTCATTACTCTCTCTGTGATGTACATTTCATTAAATAAAATCCACACAATATATATTATATATATATATATATAAATGAATTTTATAAGTACAAACTTATCTCTACTTTAATGATATGCCCATAGAAGTGGTTATTTAGGTTACTCAAAGAATACAAAATGGTGTGCTTATTATCTCTCCATATTCATTAAGGAAAATGTTTTTTAAGTGACAAAACCTATCTTATCTCTTCACTTCGGAAGAAGTTGTTTCTATCAACGACTATAGAAATTTATAGTTGAAGTCTTATTGGTCTTTCTTGACAGATGGCCAAAATTTAATATGCCTTCTTATGTAACATATTGAAGGTTCTCAAAAAGGAGGGAAGACCTCCTCCTTTGAGGTATCGAAAGATTACTCTGGCCTAAATGAAAGATCACTCTTCTAAGGGTGATAACCAAGTTAAATTAATTATTTTAAAGATATTGTTTTACAGTTGGGAATGCCTTCAAGTAATGTTAAGGTTGAGTTTGGTTCAATATCGAATAATTCTCCTCTGTTTTGTACAAAGGCTTCTAGCATGTCCTGTGCATAAGTAATGTAACATTAGTTTCAATATTGAAGCTTGGTTCTGTATAGATTAAGGTGGAAGATTATTTTCTTTTGAAATAAAAGATAATTTGTACAATCCCAAGCTGCATTTGAAGTCATTGTCAACGATCTAAATTTGGATAAAAATGTCTAGTATCTTTCATGAATGATAGGGTTATAAGGCTCTTTTAACCATTGGTAACATTTTGGGTAAGTTTATTACTTTAGATTTAGAGTTTAAGGAGATGGCATATATAACCTTTGTGCAAATACACATTTATGATGATTTGAGCAAATGGTTTCCTAATAAAATTATGTTGGAATGGGAAAACTATAGTTAGATGCAACTATTGGATTATGAACATATTATTTGTTGTAGACTTTGTTTCGAGCATGATCATATAATTGTGTCTTGCTTGAAGCTAAGAGTTTCTCAAAGTAAAAAGTTGAAGAATAGTTCAAAACTATTTAATGGAAAGAACTAGCAGTGAATCACCATTGTATAGCACTAAAAGTGAACCCAACTGAAGCACTTGAATTGCTAACATTTGTACTTGACCCCAACCACCAAGTCAAAGGTGCAAGATATAAAGAATTCACTTTTATAATTTAATAATTAAAAATCATATCGATAGTTTAGTAAACAAGATATGGAGAGGTGACTAAGGTTGCATTCATTATTAGGAGATCCCAATATCATGGTATGTTTGTGATATAATAACAAAGTTAATAGATCTCAACCAATACAATAGTTTATATGGGTACACAAACCATTGATAATTTTTCCAAATCCATGTGAAGATCAATCGATGTAGGAAGGCCCTCTTATCAGTTTGCTTCAATAAGAAGGGCTATTTAGAAGATAACTTTGTCTAAAACGCTACCCTTGGAACTTAATTTTTGACCATTTTTTCCAACTAAGATATTACTTTGTCGTCTATGTAAAAGCTTAATGAAAATTTTCATTACAAGGTTATTAGACATGTAGAAAATGTGTTTGAAGTGTTATGTTGGAAGAAGTCTAAACGCTATACATGATCCAAATGGCTTTTTTCAACAATCATCACCAAAACCTAGTTATATAATTTTTGGTTAAATTGCAATTTTTTATAGCTGAAATTGCATTTTTTTAAGCATAAATGGATTCAATGCCTTAAACAAACCCTACTATAGTCGGATTGTGCAATCTCCACATTTGATATCTGCGATTCGAGCAATTCTTCTAAACTTTTAGCTGGATTTTCCTAAAAAATGCTTGGAAAAATATGGCCAAAAAATGTCCAAATTGTATCATGTTTAGAGTATGATTCTATGTTGATTTGAAACCTAATCCTTTCAATGTTCACAAGCACACTCTTTGTTCATTCCTTAGGATTAATGCTTCACTTTGGCTTCTTCCTTCAAGCTTACTATAATTTAATAAAGTATTTAGTTATTATTGTATTGAGAGATGCATTTTACAGTTTAGCTAGGATATATCTGTAATGTGATGAATTTTTGCAATATTGATATAAATCGATCAAAAAATTAATAAAACTAAAAATAAGAAAAGTTGAAATTGGCTTCTGTAAAATTAACTAACTACTCTATATTTATTTAAATCCTTGATCTATCAAACCTCGAGAGGGGTCAAATCTTTCAAGGTGCAAATCTTTCATCTAGTTTTTGCACTTCGAGGAATTTGATCGCTCTCAACACTTGATAGATAGACTAGGATTTAGATGGATTGAGGTTGGTATTTTAAGTCATAAATATTGATCAAACTAGTGAACTTGTCCAAATCCTACGACAGGGTAAGTTGACTTTACATTAGACTTATTCTTATACATTTAGGCTTTTGTCACCAATTCCTTGTCTGGATTATGAATTGCATTTCCTCAATATATTTCATTGTTTTATTAAATGGAGCAACAACCCCTTTCTTCATCAAGGAGGGGCCTCAAACAAGGATGTCCACTATCCCCCCTTCTATTTTTTCTTTTAGTAGTTGAAGGCTTAAGTAGGCTACTTAAAGAAGCAGACGGAAATGGCAGTATAAAGGGGGTTCCCATTGGATCCAGAGCTTGATTCATTCGAGAAGTCTATTGAGATTCCTTTTCTAGAGGTTGTGGAAGCACACAAGAAAGGGGATGAATAGCCTAGTGGTGATGAAGATCACTTGAAGCTACGGTTTGGAGGAGGTGTAGTGAAAAATAAGAGTATAAATGTGTCAAGCATATATTTTCACTAGTTAAATTGGTGTTGGGGAGGACATCAAGATGCATTAGGTGATCAATTTGGCATCCAATGATTTGGTGGGTAGGATCCATGGTAGGTGGATGAGTGAGTTGGGTCTAAGAAACTAGTTATGCAAGGCATGGGATCTTGTTCTGGGGAATTTTCCAATATTTGATATATTCACCCTGACATTCTGATTTCGAGATGAGGATAATGTCGTGAAAATTATGGCATGATTGGAAATGGGAAGTTGGGACTCATATTTGCTTTATAATCCGTAGAGGTGTTTTAGGAAATAGGAAACACTTTTGGTGTCTTCATTAAATCTCATATGAGTTTTTTGGACACTAGTTTAATGTCCATTGCAAAGATTTTGGTTAGTTTGGATTTGTGGGAAGAGATAGCAATTGAGATCTCTCTATATAAAGGTACTTTCTCCATTATTCAATCATTAGATTAAATTGTGGTGCCTTATAGTTGTGTTTGTTGTCATAGATATGACCACATGGTCACATACTATAGAGTGGATTTTACCCAAAAGAGATGAGTGAATAATGGAAGTGTTGTGTGGGAACTAATGGCTCCTTGTGGTAATCTAGGTGGAAAAAAGATGGATTCTAAATCTATGCACACAGTTGATGCTCTGAAGTTGAGATCGAATTGATTTCAGAGGGAGTTTCCTAACCTGAGCATAAGAGAGACTATTGACTTGAACGTCCTCTCCTTGGCAGACAAGGTTTCCTTGTCTCCAAGGTTAGGCGAGAATGAAAAGAATGTGTTTTTGGCTATGGAACTTTCTCATGTTGGAAATGGCAACTTCTTGGAAAATCATGTTCATGTTCCTACCATTATTTATAAGGGTGATGATGGGGACCTAGATGTGAATTCGTGGCCTAATTTGGGGGTTAACAAAGTTATGATCTCAAAAGGGTGTGGTAAGTTTTCCAAGAAAACTAAGAGTCCTAAAAATCCTTTAGTGGTAGAGGACAAAGGTTTATCCATTCTTTCATGTGTCTTGTTTAAAGAAGGTAGTGGGATAAAAATGCAATGTGTAAACCAACTTACTGAAAATTGATGAAGAAGGCTCCATTTGGCTCTAGCCATAAGTAGTATTAGATACCCAAGAGTGTCAATTGCGCTAGCGTACAGTCCAAGAAGTGTTAATCTAATGGAAAGATATGCAGCCAGAAGATGCCACATCAGAACCATCAACGATTCTGCAGTAATTTCCTCACCCCCATCCTTGAGGACAATGTGTTTTCTTAGATCTAGGGGAATCAATAACTAGTTGGGATTACCTAGGCAAGGCCTAGGTTCAATTCCAACTAATTTCCACTATAAACCATAGGCTAGTGCCAACAGCTTGCAATTCAATGCATAGCAAGAAACTTATGGCTTAGCAAGGGTCGAGATGTCTGGAGACACACCCATGAGGGGGGTCCCACTCATGGGGGGTGCCTACCCTTCTAGCCTTGTTACAATAGGCCAAAGTCTCATCAGGGATTTTAACTCTAGTAGTGAGAGTGCAAGACCTACCTCCCAACTATTCTATCAAACCACCTCAACTCGTCCTTGAGGACAATGTTAATTTTGAAAGGGGGGCATGTTAGGGTCATAGCTTAACCTCCCTACTTTAGGCTACCTACGATTTAATTAATCAATGTATGTGGACATGTTCTTTGAATAAGTCTCATTAAATAGCAATGGATATTTATTTAATGTCTTATCTATTAAATAAGGCCCACTATGTGGTTTGCACTCATTAATTATGGGACCTCAAGAAGTTAGGGTTTTTCTATTTGAGTTATATTTAAAAAGTTAGGAGTCTATGGAATGTTTCATCGAATATTGTTGTATTTGGAGATTTTCTAAATGAAATGTCACCGCACCTTAAGAGGCAAGTGAGCATTGCTTCCTTTATTCTTACTATCATTAATTCAAGGGTTTAATCTACATCATGTATCTCATTGTCTCTTGAATTTGGTTCTCTACACTTATTATCTCTATTTACCTTATGTGTTTTTCAAACTTTCAAGTTTAATTGTTAAAAAACACTCCATAACTCTTGGTAAACCTTCATAATCTTCTTTAAAATATGATATGAAATTTAATAGAAGATAATCAACTTAACATTGGAATCTTTTATTAACATAGTTATTATAAATTACTAATAAAATATGATATGAAATTTAATAGAAGATAATCAACTTAACATTGGAATCTTTTATTAACATAGTTATTATAAATTACTTAAAAAAAAGCCATGTAATTTCCATTTAATTGAAAATCAACTTAACATTCAAGTAATTTTAATATTTTTTTAAATCATAAAAAAATAACACAACATTTTAATGTGATTGAGAAGTCAAATATTGTTTGAGATCCATCTCCATTATAACCTTATAAATGTTTAATCAAATCAAGTAAAACCTAAATTTAAAAGATTGAATTAATTGCAATGCCTTTCAAATACCAACGAAGATAAAGAAATGAAGAGGTGTATATAAATTAAATTATTATTATTATATTTTAATGTATATTATAAAATATTTTTTTTTAAATTGTATAATATTTTTTTAGATTTATGGGATATTTTTTTTTAAATCATAACTATAATATTTTGAAAATGATACCTATAATTTGATAAAAGATTTTATTAATAATATATTCATAAACAATATTTTACTTGTAGGAATTCAAGAATAGTTTTTTCATTCAATCACTTAAATTAAATGTAATTAATTGTTTATCATTTTATTTTCTTATTTATATTTATCTTTTTCATTCCTCAAAATACAATCTTAAAAATTATATTTCTTAAAGTTTAATTTTTTTAATCTTTTTTTTTAATTTTATTGTTAATTTTATCATTAAATAGTTTTAATTTTTAATGGTTTATTTACTATTTTATTCATTGTTTGCACCAGTTATAATTCTTTCTTCCATAATTAATCTTAATTTTTAATCTTATAAATATTCATGGAAGCACTCTTTTCTATTATCATTTCAACTTTATTTGTTTGTGATGATGGGTAGAGTGTCCACTCAAAACTTTGTAAGTTTCAAATTTTTATACATAATTTATCTCTATAAAACGCAAACAACATTATAAAAATAATTTTAATTTATGTAAATAATAAATATTAAACCCTGGATGGGGTGACAAGTAGCTATAGCTAGAGGAAAGATGGCATGGGGCAGCAACGAGAGTTAATAACCCATGTCGCTAGCCTCCCATCCATTCATTCTGAATGACCCACACTGAACGGAGAGTTAAGGTAATGCGCTTGGACAACATCCCAGGTTTAATGGCCCTTCGCGTGAGCCAGATCGAGAGTACTAAGCTAGGCACCAGGCCTAGGGAATTCGTCACCTCAGCTTTCATGGCAAGCCTCCCTGTCAACTTGGGGTGCACTATGAAGGAAAATGCCTTGGAGAATTCTCCCATTTTCACTCCTTTGTAAATCCTCTTACTCCTCAGCTCTCTCAAGCTTTCTCATCGCAAGATTTCCCCACCAGTCCCCCCACCCTTCGCCCTCACTCCACCGCAGGCTAGCCTCTGCAACCCCTCCACCATGCCAAGAGAGAGGGGGAAGTCCAGAAGAGGACCATTGTATTACAACGCCCTCTCCAGGCACAACAGACTCACCCCCTCC
>SNQJ01S0182013.1:1846-12436 GCA_010110895.2 Picea sitchensis | reverse complement strand
GTTATTTAGAAGATAAATTTGTCTAAAACGCTACCCTTGGAACTTAATTTTTGACCATTTTTTCCAACTAAGATATTACTTTGTCGTCTATGTAAAAGATTAATGAAAATTTTCATTACAAGGTTATTAGAAATGTAGAAAATGTGTTTGAAGTGTTATGTTGGAAGAATTATAAACATTATACACGATCTTGCTTTTTTCAACAATCATCACCAAAACCTGGTTATATAATTTTTGGTTAAATTGCAATTTTTTATAGTCGAAATTGCATTTTTTTAAGCATAAATGGATTCAACACCTTAAACAAACCCTACTACAGTCGGATTGTGCAATCTCCATATTTGATATCTACGATTCAAGCAATTCTTCTAAACTTTTAGCTGGATTTTCCTAAAAAATGCTTGGAAAAATATGGCCAGAAAATGTCCAAATAGCATCATGTTTAGAGTATGATTCTATGTTGATTTGAAACCTAATCCTTTCAATGTTCACATGCACACTCTTTGTCCGTTCCTTAGGATTAATGCTTCACTTTGGCTTCTTCCTTCAAGCTTACTATAATTTAATAAAGTATTTAGTTATTATTGTATTGAGAGATGCATTTTACAGTTTAGCTAGGATATATCTGTAATGTGATGAATTTTTGCAATATTGATATAAATCGATCAAAAAATTAATAAAAGTAAAAATAAGAAAAGTTGAAATTAGCTTCTGTAAAATTAACTAACTACTCTAGATTTATTTAAATCTTTGATCTATCAAACCTCGAGAGGGGTCAAATCTTTCAAGGTGCAAATATTTCATCTATTTTTTGCACTTCATGGAATTTGATCGCTCTCAACACTTGATAGATCTAGGATTTAGATGGATTTAGGCTGGTATTTTAAGTCATAAATCTTGATAAAACTAGTGAATAGTTTGACAAATTCAACAACATAAATCATGAACGTGAAAATTAAGAAAATATTTTTTTATAAAAACACGTAATCTTAAAAATGGTGCCAAGGAGGCTATAATGTTTGATGGTACATATTTTGTTTAAATCTCTTGGTTTTCCATTAATTTATTTTTAAAAAAATGTAGTAGATACATATAATGTTAGTAACTATATTCATGTAAATATTTGTGGATGAAGGATTACTAGATTAGATATCAGAGGTTAGTGTAGAGGGAGCAAGATATATACACACATAATGAATATGACTAGAATTTAAAGACCTAATCAGGGTTTGTAGGTCTCGGGCATATAAGAGGTACAAAGGTTTAAGCTACCTTGGCATTTTGTGGTCATAACCATGGGGTATGATGATGTTATTGATTATATGGCAGATCCTTTGGAGCATGTCAATATTTTCCTAGAATATTTGTTGTAACACTCCTCCTTCTCTATGGAAGGATTGGGCTTGGGTAGAGTAGCCACCAACGAAGATTAAATGGGTGGAGATAGGTCGTGGCGAGAACTAGGTATCATGCAATTAATTATCATTCTGACATTGTTTTTAATGGAAAATTCAATACCCTGCAAATGTCTTAGAATGAGGTATCTCAAGGGCACAATTATAGCCAAGTTCATGAAAGTGAACTCAATCCACCATTTTCTCATGCATTCGATGCTCAATCTTTTTCTTGTTCTATTGTTTTTGTCGTGCTTCCAGTGTTGAGGTAACCATTTCCCATGCAGACTGTTGAGGTTGAGCCAAGAGCCAGAGCCTGATTCATCGAAGAAGCCTATTGATACTCCTTGTGTGGAGGTTATGGATGAAACTTGTAATACCCCAAGGTCGAGCCCTTGTTGGATTGTAATTTTGTTTATAGGATGGTGAGCCGAGTGGTTATAAGATGAGAAACTTATGTGTTTATTAGGCTGGTGAGCCAGATGCCAAGGCCAATGAGCTTGAATTTGTATATGTAAATATGTGGATCATTAATAAAATATAAACATCGCTGCGTGCAGACCGACCACGAAGAAAGAGTGATGGGGGACTAAGCTTTCACAAGGTGGGTAAGGGAAAGGGGGTTGAAAGGTTGGAAAGAGGGGCTAATATTAGGGGCTTAAGTCCTTGAGAATAATAATTTACTATTATTCCAAAGTTGTGTGAAAGACATGTTTTATCCTAAGTCCTGGGAGGGGAACCGTGTGAAAAAGGGAACGCATGCAGCTCCAAGAAGACAATTGTCGACCTGGGTGCATGCAATTAAAAGTTGAAGCGTCAGCTGTGTTAGGGGTTCGTTGGTCATTCTTCCCCATCCTCCATCTGAAACTTTCAAACCTCTGTGGTCGACCTTTGTCCCTCATGCACCTCTGGAATTAGTAATCTGTGAGTCCAACTGCACTGGAGTTCGCTTGCCATTACCGATCCCTATGAATTCCATCTGGCCTTTGCATTTTGACCTCGACATACCCACGCATACCTGAGCAATCACCCAATGGGAGGGAAAACCGACCTATGTCATGCTTGAACCCAGCATATCCACTCTTGCAGAGCTGAGTCCGTACCTGGACTATTTGGGTTGTTGCCTTATGTTTTCTTGATTTGTTTTGACCAGTTACCATTGCAGTCACCATACCTTGCTGCAATTGAGTCGAAAGTGGCTGAAGAAGCGGGTTGTCAAGCCCATGGTAGAAGAGGCAGGTTGTCAGTCCTGTGAGCATCTCTCTCCAGGTGAGAGAGTTTGTTGGGAAGTGGTTTTCTCCCAGAGAGAGTCCAGCACCAGCTACGAAGCTCTGAGAATTCTTGATATGGCATGTTGTTGAGACCCTCAGAGGGAGGTGAAGCAGCTGATGGATTGTGTGACAGTGAAGGTGTGTACTCTCGAGTGGAACACGCATGTGGGGAATGAGATTTTGTGAGTAGTGGGAGTAAGAAGGCTCCTGGAGAGAATCCTTTCAGTTGCACTGTGCAGTTTTCCTGTAACCTCATCCTAGTCTAGGATTCCCTTGCCCTGGGTGGAGCTTAGTCCGAGCTCAGGGGTGACCCACTACTGAGCATGATGAGCAGCATGGCCTATGGCTGGGAGGTTCATGGAAGGTCTGCACGTAGTTGGTGGTGTTACTCCAGTTGAAAAGATAAGTATTATTAATGTGCTTAATTTTTATGTTATGCATGTCTATGATGCTTGAATGTTGTCATGTATTTGGTTGCGTATATGAATTATTGTCTATTATATTTGAATCTGTATGGTAGTAGTAACTTTCTGTTATGTGTTTTATTTCGATTAAAATGCATGTTAGATATATCTATGTATGTATGTATTTCCGCGTGGTAGCATTGCCTGGCCTGTTGGTGGTCGGGGACGTTACAAATTGGTATCAGAGCCAAGGTTTCAACATTGAGCTTGGATGGGTTGGATAAGTGGTCATTGGACCCGAGGTTTCAGGTGGAAATTGTGTCTGGAGGGAATAATTTCGGACCTCAGAACCTTCCTGAGTGCCAAAAAGTTACCTTGGTCATGTTACAAGGCTCAGGAGGTGTAGCAGTATCATAAAACCACAACAGATGTGGTATTGGGTCGGAGAATAATGTGGGTCGTAGGATCTGTTCATGAGAAGGAGAGTCCTTTACGGTCGTCAGATCTGGAGAAGGTGCAGGAAGGTTATCCTGGAATCCTTTCGGAGTTCGGTAATCAGGAGAAGTGGAATGCACTGAGGCAAAAACTTCTGAAGTCTCGAAGCTCCGAAGTTCTGGAAGAGATCTACACCGTAGATCTGAGGGAAGAGCTTGATCGTTAGATCTTGAGAAGTCACACACGGGTTAGTCGGGAGAACCCTTCAGAATTCACCAAATCGAAAGATTGGAAGTGAAGAGATGTGAACACCTCCGAAGCAAGGAATCATGAAGTGGGTCTCAACCATTGGATGCAGGAGAGATAAAGACCGTCGATTATCCAAGGAGAGTCTGGAACTGCGGCAATTGAGAGAAGGGGAATGTGTTGATGCACAAAATTCCAAAGCCTGAAGTTTCGAAGTGAAAGGGTAGACGTGGCGGGGCCAGATGATGTCGCATAGGGTGACGTGGATCTTCCTAAGCGTACCACGTGCCATCTCCTTAGTTGGTGACAATTGTACTATGTGGGCCCGTAGGATAGAGAAGCCGGAAGTTAGGAAGTTACGAGATTGGAAGGGAAGCAAGCGTGAAAGATTCCAGAACCCGAAGTCCCAAAGCTATGAAGTCTCGAAGCTTCGATGACCGAAGTTCCACAGCAAGTGTCAGCCATTGGATGTTGGGTAGGTGTGGACCATTGATCCACCCTACTTTGTGAGTTCGTTAATTCGGAACTCCAAGAGTCTATTGTGATGTATTATGAACACTTTGTAACCTGAAGTCCTAGTTAAGCGCCTATCGATATAACTCTTGGTCACATCTCATGGTCGCAGGGGTTGGGGATAAGAGAAAAGGGCTAAGGCCTGAAATTGTTACAGAACCGAGCAGAGCTCAGAAAATTCATGAAATCTGGACGTTTCTTAAAACATATTCGATTTATGAATTCTGTGGAATTTGTTAAGGAATGATGGCTTGACAAATTCTGGTTGACTGCATGTTGTGTTTGCAGAGCTCAACAAGTGTCACGACCGAAGTGAATTGACACTGAGTGTAGAGGAATGGAGGAGGCACAGAATGCTTCCAGTTCATAGAATGAAGCTAAAGGGATGGATGTCCATTTGGGAGTAGAAGGCTCGAACTCCAATGGGCCTGGAGAAGAGATAGATAAGGAAGGGCGTATGATAAAAATCATTGAAAGATTGCAAAAATATGCCCAAACTCACCAAGCAGATAGCGGAAAGCTCATGAAAGCTAAGGAAAAACAGGGAGAATTCAACTTAAAGTTGATGAAGAGTTTGGAGAGAATAGAAAAGAAGTTGGATAAGGAGACTGACTCAAGCAAAATAGGGAGTCGCAAGACCCTTGAGAATAAAAGAAGATCAAGAAGTGTTAGCAGGCATTGTCACCACTCCCTGAAGTAATCCAATAAGGAGGCACACAGTAGTTCAAGCCCATCTCCTACCAGAAAGCACATGAGATCTGGAGTGGATGAGCTGAAGGGCAAAATGAACAAGATTAAACCTCCCACATTTGATAGAGAACACAAGAAGGAGGAATATGTCGAAACATGGTTTCTTGGCATGAGGAAATATTTCCAACTGAAGAATTATTCCTCTCATGCAAAAGGAAGAATTGCACTGTATCAACTGAAGGAAAAGGCATCCATGTGGTGGGATCATCTTGTGCAGGTGCATCACATTAGAGATAAATATGTTACTTGGAAATAATTCCAGAAGTATTTTGAAAATAAATACTTGACTAAATGATACTATGACAGAAATATGAAAGAATTCTTTGAACTCAAGCTGGGCAGCATGTCCATTGATGAATACGAGGGAAGGTTCTTGGAGTTGTTGAAATATTTTCCCTTCATCAAGGATGAGACTGTCGAAATTCAAAGGTATCTGAGTGGACTACCACCTTCCTTTGGGGACAAGATTCAGTATGATGACCCAAAAACTATGGAAGAAATGATAAGAAGAGGGAAATGCTTATGTGAGCAGCAAAGAGAAAATACAACTTTTCTGAAGGCTTGGGATGACCAGAAGAAGTTCAAGAAAGAAGAGAGGCAGAAGGGAAACAAACCTCCCTTTTTCATAAATAGTCCTCAAGGACAACCATATTTTAGAGAGTCGATAACGACTGACGTAGGGGGACAAAGGCCAAGGTAGATGCCCATTCAGTGTTGGGGTTGTCAGGGAAACCACAAGTAAAAAGACTGTCCCCACAAAAATGGCAAAGTGAGAGTTGTCCATAATTTTCAACAAGTTTAAATAGTGGAGGACATGGGTAGTAGAGTACCCAGGATCTATGTAGCACTGGAAAACAAGCAAGCAGAATATCAGTCACACATTATTGAAGTTGAAGGCATGATCAATAACCATGCATTTGCTATTTTAATTGATTAAGGGGCTAGTCATAGTTATATAGATCCTAGAGTGGTGGAAAGGTTACATTTACCAAGAAGCAAGCATGATAAATATTGGTTGGTGCAGCTAGCTATTGGAGCCAAGAGGAAATTTTTTGAGTCGGTTAAATCGTCTCCAGTGGACATGAATGGACTAAGTACTAAGGAAGACCTGAATATATTGCCTTTAGGTTCTTATGATTGCCTAATTGGTATGGACTAGTTGGACCATCACCACGCCATCTTAGATTGTTGTAACAAGGAATTCACTTTCCTAGATGAGGAAGGAAACCCAAGGAAAGTGCAGGGAATTCCCAGGGCACTCACTATTAGAGAAATCTCAGCAATGCAGCTAAAGAAGTGCTACAGGAAAGGTTGTCAATTATTTGCAGCCTATGTGAAGGGAACACCTAAGGATAAGGTGTCAAATATTGAAGATCAGGTGGTACTAAAAGAGTTTGAAGATGTATTCTAGGAGGTACCTGGACTACCCCCGAAGAGAGATATTGACTTCTCTGTAAACTTGATGCCTGGAGTAGCTCCAGTGTTGAAATCTCCTTACAGAATGAGTACGCCGGAGTTGAAAGAACTGCAGTTGCAGCTTGAAGAGCTTCTGGAGAAGGGGTATATATTCCCAAGTGTGTCACCTTGGGGAGCCTCGATCCTATTCGTGAAGAAGAAGGATGGGAAATTGAGATTGTGCATCGATTTCAGATAGTTGAACAAAGTAACCATTAAGAACAAGTATCCTCTACCGAGGATCGATGATCTCTTTGACCAGTTAAAGGATGCTAAGATATTTTTGAAAATAGATCTTAGATCAGGATATCACCGGGCAATAATAAAGGATGAAGACATCAGTAAGACTGCCTTCAGAACAAGGTATGGTCACTATGAATTCACAATGGTGCCATTTGGGTTGTCAAATGCACCCATTGTTTTTATGTGTTTAATGAATGGTGTATTCAGGGACTATCTGGACAAGTTTGTCATAGTATTTTTGGATGAAATCCTGGTGTATTCCAAGTCGGAGGATTAGCATGAAAAACATTTGAAGATGGTGTTGCAAGTGTTAAGAGAAAACCAACTTTATGCCAAACTGAGCAAGTGCTCATTTTATCAAAACAGAATTCATTATTTGGGGCATATAATTTCAAAAGATGGGATAGTTGTGGATCCTGATAAGATAGAAGCCATTAGAGAATGGACAACGCCGAAGAATGTAACAGAAGTCAGATCCTTTTATGGGTCTAGCTGGCTATTATCGAAGGTTCATTGCAAGGTTCTCAAGGATTTCTCATCCCATCACTTCCTTGCAAAGGAAGGAGAACAAGTTTCAGTGGACAGAAGATTGTGAGAAAAGCTTCCAGCGATTGAAGCAGTTGTTAACCAGTGCTCCAATCCTAAGGATTGCAGACCCGGATGAAGACTTTGTAGTGTGTACAGATGCATGCAAAGAAGGACTGGGAGGATTCCTCAGCCAAACTGGATTTGTAATACGTTATGAGTCCAGGAAGTTGAAAGAGAACGAAAAGAACTATGCCACTCATGATTTGGAGTTGGAAGTCATAGTGCATGCTCTGAAGAAATGGAGGCACTACCTCATGGGAAGGAGATTCAAACTGAGGACAGACCATAATGGTATGATGTATTTGTTTGATTAGCCAACCTTAAATGTTAGGAATAGTAGATCGTTGGAATTCCTTTTTGAATATGACTTTGATATCAAGCATATCAAAGGAAAGGAGAACAAAGTGGTTGATGCACTCAGTAGGAGAGTACATGAACTACATGCTACAACCATTAGCATGTATCAAACTGATATTAAAGGAAGAATTTTGGAAGCTGCAAATGCAGATTTGCAGTACAAGGAATTGGTAGCAAAGCTACAACAAGGCAAGATGATACAGAAAGTGGAAGATTATAAATTGGAAGTGGATGGAACACTCATGTACAAAAATAGAATTTATGTACCTAATTCTCAGGAATTGAGAATCATGATTTTGAAGGAAATGCATAATGTGCCTTATGTTGGGCACCCTGGATATCATAAAATAGTGGCAGTAGTAAAAATCCATTACTTTTGGCCAAGTATGAAGAAAGAAATTGCAGATTACATCGCTAGATGTATGGAGTGCTAGAAGGTTAAAGTTGAGCACAGGCACCCAACAGGGTTGCTGCAACCTTTACCCATTCCTAAGTGGAAGTGGGAGGTAGTGACAATGGATTTCATCACAGGATTGCCTAGAACTGGAAAGCAACATGATTCAATCATGGTGGTGGTGGACAAGCTTACGAAAGCTGCCCATTTCATTCCATTAAAGACTGCTCACAAGGCAGCTAACATTGCAGATATTTTTATGAGGGAAATAGCATGATTGCACGGTGTTCCCAAGACAATTGTGTCTGACAGGGACCTGAAATTTACCTCAAAGTTCTAGAAGGGGTTGTTCAAAGGATCCAGAACAAATCTAAACTTCAACACTGCTTATCATCCTGAGTCTGATGGGCAGACAGAGAGGGTGAACCAAGTGATAGAAGATGTGCTAAGGATGTATGTGATGGACAAACCATCTAAATGGGAAGACTACCTACACTTGGTAGAATTCACCTACAACAATGGGTATCAAGCATCGTTGAAGATGAGCCCATTTGAAGCACTTTATGGAAGAGAGTGAAATAATATAGTAAGTTGGGATAATCCAATTGATAGAGCAGTAATTGGGCCAAAGTTGCTCAAGGAAATGGAAGAACAAATGCTAAAATTAAGCAGAATTTAAAGGCTTCCCAAGACAGGCAGAAGAGTTATACTGATAAGAACATAAACCACCGAGAGTTTAAAGTGGGTGATCATGTTTTCTTGAAAGTTAAAGACAACAGAAGTTCCTTGAGGCTAGGAAACTGTTCGAAGTTAGCAGCCAGATTTTGTGCACCGTTTGAAATCCTAGAAAGGATTGGACCAGTCGCATATATGCTTTCATTGTCTGCATCCATGACTGTACATAATGTGTTTCATATTTCATTGCTTAAGAAATATATACCTGATGCTAATCATGTAATCAATTGGAATTTGATTCAGGTGGAGCAAGAAGGCATCTTGCAAGTGCATCATGTGCGCATAATGGACCGGAAGAGAAAACAGTTATGGAATCGATCCATAGGGATTGTAAAGGTCCAGTGGAACTGGTACAGTCCTGAGGACGCAACATGGGAACATGAAGATGCTATGTGGGCAGAGTACCCGTATCTTTTTTGAATATTTTGGGAAATCTTGTTGATGTTGTGTAAAGAGTTGCACCGAGGACAGTGAAAAAATAAGGGGAGGGGATTGTAATACCCAAAGGTCGAGCCTCTGCTGGATTGTAATTTTGTTTATAGGCTGGTGAGCCGAGTGGTTATAAGCTGGGAGACTTATGTGTTTATTAGGCTGGTGAGCCAAATACCAAGGCCAATGAGCCTGACATTGTATATGTAAATATGCAGATCATTAATAAAATATAAAGATCGTTCCATGCAGACCAACCACGAAGAAAGAGTGATTGGGGACTAATATTACCCAAGGTGGTTAAGGGAAAGAGGGGCTAAGCTTAGGGGCTTAATTCCTTGAGAATAATAATTTATTTGTATTCCAAAGCTGTGTGAAAGACATGTTTTTATCCTAAGTCCTGGGAGGGGCAACGTGTGCAAAAGGGAACGCATGCAGCTCCAGAAAGACAAGTGTCGGCCTGGGTGCATTCAATTGAAATCTGAAGTGTCATATATGTTGGGGGTTCGTTGTTCATTATTCCCCGTCCTCCGTTTGAAACTGTCAGACCTCTGTGGTCGACCTATGTCCCTCACGCACCTATGGAATCAATAATTTGTGAGTCCAATTGTGCTGGAGTTTGCTTTCCATTCCTGATTCCTGTGAATTATGTCTTGCCTCTGCGTTTTGACCTCGACATACCCACACATACCTGAGCAATCAACCAATGGGAGGTAAAACTGACCTGTGTCATCCTTGAACCTAGCATATCCGCTCTTACATAGTCGAGTTCATACCTGGACTGTTTGGTTCATTGCCTTATGCTTTCCTAAGTTGTTTTGACCAGTTATCGTTGCAGTCATCGTACCTTGCTGGAATTGAGTCAAAAGTGGTTGAAGAAGCGGGTTGTCATGCCCGTGGTAGAAGAGGTGGGTTTTCAGGCCTGTGAGTAGCTCTCTCCAGGTGAGAGAGTTTGTTGGCAAGTGGTTTTCTCCCGGAGAGAGTCCAGTACCAGCTACAGAGCTCTGATAATTCTTGATCTGGCCTGTTCTCGAGACTCTGAGAGGGAGGTGAAGGATCTGATGGACTGTGTGACAGTGAAGGTGTATACTCATGGGTGGAACATGCATGTGGGGAATGAGATTCTGTGAGTAGTGGGCGTAAGAAAGCTCATGGAGAGAATCCTTCCGGTTTCACTGTGTAGTTTTCTTGTAACCTCAGCCTAGTCTAGGATTACCTTGCCCTAGGTAGAGCTTAGTCCTGTTGGCGACGGAAGTCACCCCTGGATTGCAGCAGGAGCAGAGCCCGACGCCCATCAGTTTATGTCACGATTTGTTTAATGGGGTGATCAAATGGAGATTAACTCAAACGATGTGGTTCCAACTTTGAAACTAGGT
>SNQJ01S0182012.1:0-19191 GCA_010110895.2 Picea sitchensis | reverse complement strand
TTTTTGCTATAAATGTTTTTCTAGAACGATTCAGATGGTGAAATCGCTATGGTATTAATAATACATATCAAGGTACCTCTGGTAAAAATTTCATCTCTTGATTCGCTATAATTATGGAGATACACTATGTGGAATATAGGGTTTGTGACCAGTCCTGAAACTAGTCAATAAACAGGTGTTTTGGGTAAAACAATAATAACTTTTTCATACAGACTCCAAATGTAGTGGGACCACTTCCATTGGAAATATTATGGATTTTAGTTTCTTGTGTGCGAGTTTCAGAATCAGATGTTAAATATTGAGCGTGGGGCATGCTGTACAAGTTGGGTCTTCTGAACAGACCAGAATTGAATAAAGTCTATCATTCTTTCTATAACCTCTTTTCGGGGAGGATTCAAGGAGTGAAAATTAGAGGAGTTTTAGAGAATACATTGAGTAACATTATCTACAGGATCAGAGTACTCCAAGAATTGAATAATTTCAGAAATTGAAGAAGTCTCAGAAAGCATTATCATTCTTTCTATAACCTCTTTTTCGGGAGGATTCAAGGAGTGAAAAATTAGAGGAGTTTTAGAGAATACATTGAGTAACATTATCTACAGGATCAGAGCGCACTCAAGAATTGAATACTTAAATTGAAGAAGTCTCTAAAGCATTATCGTGTTCTATGTGATGATTGGTTGATGGTGATGGATTTAATGTAAAGTTTTATTATCTCTCATGTTGTTCGTGGTAAAGGAAGGCAAGGATAGAGAGTTCTATCTCTGATATTGAGTATTGTACTTTCCTCTTGGAGGTTTATCCTCCCTTTACATTTGGAAGTCGAAGCTACCTTTGGAAGTCATTACTTACTTTGAACAAAAACTATTGATTATTTCTCATATATCGCGGCATGGTGTATTGTGGTGTATTGGTGTAACTCTTTATACTATTGTTTATTGCTCATTGGATATAATTGAATGGTTTAAGTATAAGTTGAAAAGGATTTTGTAATTGTGCACCGGATAATCGGACTCTCCAGTATCAACACGCATCAGAGATGGAGAGGCAATTATTCTATATGGAGTAGAACTAATTAAAAGCACTAGATCAATAAGGTGTCACCTTTTTGGTGGATGGTGCATGTGTTTCGATCAAGATTCATAAGATTGCCGGTAATTGTTAATTAATTGATTCATTTTTTCATGAAATTTAAATGAACATTTGTTGAGATTATTATAAATTATTGGATAACATCGCTTCAGAGGGAAACAATGTTTTCTATAGAAACATAAATGAAAAATCATTGGAGTTAGCTATTCCACCATTCAAGTATTATTGGTGGAATGGCCAAGATTGCAAAAATAAAGATGATTTAATAGACCACATGTGGTAAACTTTGTTCGGAAACACTTTAAAAAAGAAGGTGGTTACAAAGTTATCCGATGATAATTTAAAATATACTGTGGCCCGCAAGATAGAGAGAAATTCGTAATTAGACTCAAGCATGAGTGCTCTCCCATGGTTCCCGAGAAAGATTGTAAGGTGCTAATAGAGGATGCAAGGGAGAAATTGTTTAAAAAACAAGAACGACAACCACGAGCTGGCTGCTACAGACAATACATGTCATATTATCAGGGAAATATGATCATTTATGTTTTTTCCTATTTTAAGTAACAATTTGATATCTAATGTTTTTCAAAAATTCCATATGTAGGCTAATAGACACCTCCAAAGCAACCAAGGCTAGAGTGGAAAAACAAGGCCATCATAAACTAGGTCAGGGTGGCTACGGAAAACTGAAAGCCCTAATAATAAGATTTAAATGATTAACTATGGTTGATATTTATTTAACAATAGCGAACAAATATATGTTTTTTTTTATCGGGTATTTTGTAATTTGGTGTTATGCATTGCGCTAAATATGTTCACACTCAGCCGCCACCAAGGAGGACCTAAATATTGGTTACAAGCATGGTTTTAAAAGCATGATTGAATATAGAAAAATCTTGGGCCAAACTCCCATTTCCCAGCCACATAGGTAAACCAAATGAATAAGGAAACCGTGAGTAGAATGCTTGTAAAGTCTATTCATATTTTATTATATCACCCTTTAACTAAGTATTTATGTTTATTTCAAGAAACAGTGCTACTGCAGTAGTGAATCTAGCGGTATTCAGCAAAAGCCATGCCATACAAGGGTGCACATGTCCAAGGGGATAGTGTAGAGCGTAGTACCCATTCCGATATGCTCGTAATTAGAAATATTTTACTCATGATTGTAGATATTTATTTCTTGGCTTATAATGAGCATAATATCTTCTCAAAATTTAAGAGCATGTAGCTCAGAGGGTGAACCATGAGAGGATCAACCAAGTGGATAAGAAACTAACCCACCAACTGTCATAGCTACACAAACATGTAAAGAGCATAGTAATGTTAACTGTACACGAATTATTTTATTTCAATTATATTTCAACATATCAATATGATCATTTTCATTGTTCAAGTTCACATCCTTGAATATATGCCAGCTAACCCTTCTGAGTAATGTACCAAAAGTATGGTACAAGAGTTCACACAAACAATAGAAGGGCATATAACATAAAATACAATGTCCTTGGATTATTATGAAACCCCAATTGTCAATTTTATGAATGTAAAACACATAAATCAAAGAAAAATTAGAGGTATAAATTCATGACTTGTATTTGATGTTTATCGATGTTTTTATATGTCTATGCTGCTTCATTTTTTATATGTTCATATGTTTTGTTGGCTATCCTAGTTATGCATGATCGTCTATATATTTTCTATATAAACAAAATCATTTGTTGGTATGGGGAATTGAGAGCTTATGTGAGGGGGAGGGCCATATGAGATTCCATCTTCACATGGTTGCCCATGTTTCGCGAGATAATAATTTATTCTTAAAACAAAGAGAAGCTCATTAATAAGGTATACCACTTAATTTTTTCTAGAGTATTTTACATAACTAAATGCATGTTTATTTGATTATATATTAACTACTCATATAAATAATTTGTCTTATCCATGCGTGTCTTGGTTATGGAAATGCATCTCGTGGGACAATCCTTATCAAGTTGTATGGGCTAATTTGATCCGGGCGAAAAGGACAATGAAAAGGTAAGGGTTTTGACATGTTTTAAAAGTACATTTTTATACTAGTAAAAGTTCACAATCCTCATAAAAGGATACAATTGCATTTTTGCTAGACAAGCATCAATTTTTTAACAAAGTATGAATCATAGATTATGGAAAAACCTTTTTTGTATTCTACATTTACCAATACAACTATAACAAATTTTAGTACAAAATCTTAACCAATAATAATATAATAATAACACACACACACATATGACCCTAAGTAAACAAATGATAGAAGATAAAGGGAGAATATGTATTGATAGGATTGGAATGGAAGATAATAATATAATAATGGAGTGGAGAGTGCACTATAGCCTTGAATTGAATGATACTCGCATCCAACATGTCTCATTGTAATGTATGTTGTGATAGTTGTGTCTTCACTATAATGTATGTTTCTATGTCCATCATGAGATTCCTAGAGCACCACCTATCATTCACATGATCCAACACATAGTAGTTAAGAATCCCATCCATTTCTAATGTGTGAAACTACCGTATGATTAACTAATAATTTGTATCATTAATTATGAGCTATCAATCTTCACTATCACCATATTCTTCTAGTGCATGTATATTTATATTTGAAGTTTTGAATATTAGTGAAGAATTCAAGAACCACTTCCATGCAAAACATATCTACATTCAACACTTTATGAGCTATCCCAATTACATTATTCCAATTGTGGATTTTCAAGAGGTGATTAGGTCCAACATTTTATTTTACCTAGTTTAACCACCACTCTCAAAAATCAAACTCCTAAAATAGTAGAAAACATTGATAGAATTAACCTTCCAACATTGTATTGTTAACCAAATACTTGACCACTAAATTATCAATGGACAACTTGAAGGACTGTTCCAGAATATAATACTTGAAATTTTGTAGCATATCCACCATCACCAGTCCTTTGCCTTTCATGGTTGTGTAATTAATTTTTTTCTAGAAAATTACCCGGGGTGGTGTAGCATGTGTTCCCCTAGATATGCCAACATGTTCCCAATGCAATGGTAGTGGAATCCACACGGACATGGAAAAGAGCCCAATGCGACAAAATGCATGTTGGGTTCTTGGAACAATTCAAATTATTTTGATAATAATAACTTTGATCTGTTCTACAGAGAAGGTCTAAGGTTTGAGCCCTCAGATAACCCCATATACATTCCACTGTTGCACTACTCTTTATATATATATATATATATATATATATATATATATGCCCCATGACTTGGTCTTTCAAAGTCTTTCATATCATATCAATATCTTGTCCTTATCAAGATCGATGGATGGGAACATGGGTCAACACAAACCTTATGTCTAGTAAGTTCTTAGTCCTACAATATCTTCTCGTGAGTCCAAAGTTCATAATGTCAAAAATTCCCACAATCATTCAAGAATATATATACCAAAGTGATATCCAATGTTTATAATCTCTATTCAAACATGATGTGTTAAGTTATGTATTTCCATAAACTTTGTGGCATTAGTTGTGCCATTAAACACTAATGGATCTTTAATCTCTACATGAATCGACTTAATGGAATTTGGTAGTGTTCATATTTGATCAATTAATTCTCATACTCCCTTGTATGTATGACAATGCAAAAGTGCAACTTATGCAACTCATGCAACTTATGCAACTTTATGAAACTATGTTGCAACTATATGAAACTTATGTAAATATATGCAAATATGCACCATATTCAACTATATGCAAATATAAACTTATCCAACTATGCAATTATGCAACTATATGCAACTTTATGCAACATTGCAACTTATGCAACTATATTGCAACTATATGCAACTATTTGCAACTATATGCAACTATATTGTAATACTTTTGTATGCAACTATATGCAAATATGCAACTATGCAACTATGCAACTATATGCAACTTTATCAAACAATAAAACTTATGCAAATATATGCAACTTTATGCAACAATGCAACTTATGCAACTTTATGCAACAATGCAACTTATGCAACTATATGTAACTATATTGTAACTATATGCAACCTGTGTTGGTACCACAAACACATATATTGACACTATAATAAATCATTTCATCAACAAACTACAACTCCCCCTTGTCTAGTTGTATACTACAATTCCCTTTCCCAATATGCTAGTTTGATACTACAATTCAACTTCCCACTATGCTATGGGAATGCATGACAATGTTGCATCTAAGTATAATAATATAAGAACTCTCTCTCCAACCACTAAGATGGATTTTCGTAGGCCTTTGAGACAATCTAACTCTTCATTTTCAAAATGTACATTACTAAGACGAATTTTCATAAACCTTTTGACATCTACTCATAAATGTCAAAAGATTTTGTGGCCACCTTCACAAGGTGTTTTTATCATCTGCTATTCAATAAATTAATAATATGTAGATATTGATATATATGGCCAAGTTCCATGTGGTGTTTTATTTTCTAATTCATTTGTCAAATTTAATGTGTAGATATTGCATATATGCCAAGTTCCATGTGGTGGTTTTTCTGGTTCTAATTTATTTGTCCAATTAATGTGTAGGTGGTTGTATAGCACATCGAGTGTACACTCTTTACCTAGCTCAAATTTTGACTATAAATCAAGAACCCTAAAGGTCGCATTTTAAATATAATTTTGGTTTACTTGTAGTTTTTTTATAAAGAATTATAACTATTTTAGAGAAACCCCATATACAAAGTCTTTTATCCATATCCTCATTGTGGAAAATAAATTAGAAAAGATCCTCACTTCATTCATTTCCATAATCCTAACCTTTATTGCTAATTCCTAGTCCAAATCCTAGTTCCTATTAAACAAATCATGAAGCTAATCCCACAATCTATACCCTCCCTCTCATCCCACATGTTAGTTTAAGTATTATAAGTCTCCAAAGGACACTACTACAAAATGTTTATTCTTATAATAATAATTCACATCCAAATCCTTGTACATAGATGAGAAATCTCTTGATGATCCTAGGGGTACACCAATCTTTGAAACTTCTCCCCAACAAAAAATAGCCCCTATTCCAAACTCTATTGAAAAGATCCCTCATTACTCATAATGATCTAATGAAATTTATTCCTCTCTAAGTCTCCTTTTATTCATAATTGTTAGATGAAAGACCAACTTTCCACTATAATCCTTTACAATTTATAACCAAAATAATCAAATTTTCCATCACTCATCACCCCTATCCTTATCTTTGGGGCTTTGTACAATAGGACCTAACTCATCTTCTCATTAATAAACATTGTGGAGTCACCCTTGTCATAGGGATTTTCAAGAGAATGTTGAATGTTATGTATCTCCCTTGATTACTCTAATATAATTTCCTTGAACATATAATATGAACACCAATGAAATGATTTATAAGATGTCCATTGAAATACCTATCAACTCTTTTAAAGATAACAAAAACTATGAACTCATCTTTATTGCAATACCCCTTCTATGTAATGATGTGACCAAGACATCCTACATAAATATATTTCTCTCTTTAGTTGTAACTCACATCCAACCATTTTGTATGGTTTCACTTCCTCTCTTCCACACATTCCAAATGATACCTTCTCATCCTTCTGCCCAATCAAAAACAATGAAATTTTGTATAAGATGCTCATTGCAATACTTATCAACTCTATAAAGATGACAAAACTATGAACTCACCTCTTGCAATACCTCTTTATGTATTATGTTTTGTTGCAACAAAACATAATACATAAATACCTTTCTCCCTCACTTTTACATCACATCAATCCATCTCATCTCATATGATTTCACTATCCCTCTTCCAAACACTCTAAATAATACATTCTCATCCTTCTACCCGGATGCACTCTCACTCTTCTATTCTCATTCTTAAATCCCAAACCTCCCAATGATTTTAACTCAATATTTTTTCTACCACACACCAATTAACAAAATACATATATTATCTATTATACCTAGTTCCATAATTGTTTTCCCTTGTCCTCTCGCTGGCTAAACAATGAGGTAGCCCCTTGTTTTTCTATGCCTTATCTTTTCCTTATCTTTCCATTAGTTGTCAAAATCAACATTTTCTAACATTAAAAGGTCCCATGTCTTAACACACTTTTATCGTTGAATGAATCCCTGATTCTATTGGGAGTTTTTTTGGGCTAGATTAGACTTCCCATTATCAACTCTAGCCACTTACACTGGTAGCACCCAATATTACCTAGTTCTCCCTTTGTCTTCCTCCTAGTGTTCCATGCTCTCCCACATCCTCTTCCTCTTTCCTAGTCCTTCAAAATGCTTGAGTAAAGCATTGCCTCCCTCCTTATCTCTTCTTCCTTACACCCCTTTTATCCATTTTTATTTTTGGTCATACATCGATGGTCCCTTCTAGGTCATTATCTCAAGAAATACCCTACTTAAGATAATCTCTACATAGTTAGGATCAACTATCACTTATTTTGTCACTTTTCCAAGATGTCCCCTTAATGGTCACATTCCATAGCTTGTAACTATGGAGCCTCCCAATGGTGACATCATATATTCCCTTGATCCTCTCTCCTCCACTAGTATACCATTGGTATTTCTTTTCACCTCTATGCTTGCATTGGACTTAGGTTGATGCATGCCCTCCCACGCTTTCTGTAAAATAATACCCCATTGATGCATGCCAGCTTCATTATTGCACTAAATCTAGGATATCAAGTGTGTTTTTTGTTCTTTTGATGACTCTATATTACTAGTTTGTGATGCCTTATTATGCTCACACTCTCCATATTATCAGATGTCACATGGGACTCTATATATCCTTGACTAGTGTATGGTGCCTTAATGACTACACTAATCTTAGAACAATGTATGTCATTTGTTACACTCACCTTAAATCCAAGTTTCCATATGTCACATTTATTCTTGTGGATAACCCTATATTAGAGTGTTTCCTCTCTCACTCATGTTCACTCTTAGTCGGTTTATGTCAACTCACGCTTTTTTCCAATGTCATGCCAATGTCATCAACTTTCTCTTTGGCTTTGTTAGAACTACCCTAACACCACAACCTCCCATATTTACCTTTCATCTATCCTCCATCCTTTCCATAAGAGATCATGCTGCTAATCCTCTACCTCACTTGTGGTAAGATGCCAACCCTCCTGACAGGTATCTAGCTAAAACATGTTCTTACACCATCCTACCTCACGTATAGGTAAGTGCAAGTATCTCCTTGTTACTCATAATCTTATCAATGATTTTATAGTTGAGATGTTATTACTATTGTTAGAATCACTCATGGTTTACTTACATGTTCTAGCTATTGTTCCATTATAGTAACTAGAAATTGCTCATCTCTACTCTCTTAATTTATCCATTGCATCATTTACATGATAGTTAGGATTATTTCTTTTTATTTCATTATTTACATTTCATATTTTAGTTTTTATCATTCTTATGAAGTGATTAAATTCTCTTGTTCCCCCATGTCAAAATTGTGTGTTTAACATGCAATGCTTGTTCTACAAATCTTTCTTTCTCATTTGTCTTCTACTTTCCTAACATTACACTAACCCACATGGCACACTTTGTAGTTTTACCTTACACTAATTCTCAAGGCATAGGGGTCTTCACATGTACCATGGGATATATAGGCCTACTTGATGGAGGATTCCCTCACAACAACAATGTATTGGCCTACATTGCAAAGACCCTCATATTACCCCTATATAATTTCTTGCATTTCTCATTCTCTGCATCTTTCTATTATTCGCATATTAAGGATAGAAATTCCTATAAGGCGAGGTAAAATGTATAGAATATCCTTTAGCTAAAATGTAAAATGTATTTAGCATTCATTCATTGGTTACTAATGCCCTTCAATCCTCCCTAGTTCATTATAAATCCCTCTAGGATCACCATCAAGGCTTTGTCTAGTATCAAATTGGTAACTGACTTTGGTTGTATATGGACAAACAATGTTTTAAGGGGTAGCATCATAAAAAACTCAAGCCTATTTGCTATTTTCCCTATATTGTTATTCAATATATTAATGACAATGGTTGTCATTAGTATTTCCCTTCCTTGCTAGACATCCATAATATCATTTATGTCAATGATCTCAAGCCATATGAGCCATCTATTCTGGAAGAGGAAGTTCAAGTCTGCCACTTAGCAGATAATATCCATACACTAGTGGACCTGCACACCTGCTACACTTGTCATCAATGAATTACTTCCTATCTTGTTGAATGCCAAGGTCACCATCCCACTCAGGACAAATCACTATCCTAATAAAAAGAACTTCTTGCATCTTGTTGAGAAAGTGGAGTCACTCTCTACTAAAATATGGAGGAAATAACATGTCACATTTGCATGTTATAATTAATTAATATTGATAATTCATTGTACAAGTAAATAAATGCATGTTGAACCTAGAACATGGTGCACTTTTGGTTTATCTTAATGTCAATGGTAGCTAAATTTCACTATAAAAATTGATCCTTTGCAAAAGCACATAAAGATATTGCTAGAGAAATAAAGGATAAGAAATGTAATATGGTATACCATATTCATATCTCATGTAGTTTTTTTTTTTTTTAACTTAAAGGAAGCATCGCAAGGCAAATGTGTTTTTGGAACAAGCGTGGCAATAGTGACAAAAGTTCGTCGCATTTTACAGCGGTTTTGTGTCACACATATAGCATTTACGTCATAAGTTTTGTTGCTGCCATCAATTTTTGTTGCTATTGCCATGCTTTTGCGTCACAACTTTCCACAGTTGATCGCACTTTGCAACAGTTTTGCGTTGCACATATAGCATTTGCGTCGTAATTTTTGTCTCTACCATCAATTTTCGTCGCTATTTCCACGCTTTTACGTCACAACTTTCCACAGTTTGTCACACTTTGCAATGGTTGTTTGTCGCACATATAGCATGTGCATCGTAAGTTTTGTCTCTCTCATCAATTTTTGTCACTATTGCCATGATTTTGCGTCGCAACTTTCCACTGTTTTTTTTACATTGGCACAGTTTTGCGTCCCTATTGCGACGAAGTTTCGTTTGTATTGTGACGATTTATAAGGTAAACCTATCTTGATGGTGATGATACATGGAGGGAATATTTCGTCTTTGTTTCCACGAAGACCTGGTTCATGGATATAGCAATGAAAAAATAGCAACGCAAAATAGTCTTTTCTTTCATGGAAATTACGACGGATAAGTGTGGCAATACCAATGAAAAACCATGGGAAATTTGGTCATATGTAATAGTGTCTGCAGGTAGGTGGTCCACTTCTGATGGAGGTCATTCTGCAATTTCCCTTGTTTTTGTATGAAATGCAGAGGCTTATGATCAATGTGTATGATTGTCTCGTTTCCCATAATGTAATGTTTCCTTTAACAATAGGCTTGTACAATGGAATACATTTCTTTTTCATAGGTGGGTTATTTCCGGATAGTGTCGGAGAGTGTTTGACTATGGTATACCACCGGATGCCCATGCTGAGTGAGAACTACACCCACTGCATATTCAGATGCATCAGTCTCAATCTCGAACAGTTGTTGCAGATTGGGAAAGGAGAGTACTGGAGATGAGCACAAGCGATTCTTTATATCATTGAATGCTCGTTTCTGTCGCTTCCCCCACACGAAATTGTCCCTACCACCTCCCTTGGTCACCTGGCTCAGGTCCCATGCAATATGGGAAAATCTCAACACGAACCGTCGGTAGAAGTTGGATAGTCCCAAGAAGATCTGAAGCTCAATCAGTGTGGTCAAGGTTGTCTAGTCATAGATGACTTGGATCTTAGTTGGATCAACATGTACCCCATTCTCATCAACAATGTATCCCAAGTATTCGACCCTGTTCATGCCAAAAGAAAAATTTTCCAAGTTGGGATATAGTTTAATATGTCGCATATGTTCCTCCCACATTCTACTGAAGATGAGAATGTCATCCAAATATACCACCACAAAGAAGTTGGTGAAAGGTCTCAATACATCATCCATCAACCTCATGAAAGTGGTTGGTGCATTTGTTAATCCAAAGGGCATGACGAGAAATTCGAAGAGACCTTATTTAGATTTGAAGGTTGTATTCCATACATCAGTTGGTTCGATGGGAACCTGGTGGTAGACATACTTTAGGTCAATCTTGCTGAATAAATTGGCCCCTTTGATTTTGTCAAGAAGGTCATCAATCCTGGGGATGGGGTATCGGTTCCTGACTGTGATTTTGTTTAAGGCTATGTAATCAATGCAAATTCACCAAGTCATTTCCTTCTTCTACACCAGCACAATCGACCTTCCGTAAGGGGAGGAGTTGGGTCTGATGTGCCCCTTTTGAAGAATATTTTGGATTTGATGCTTGATTTCGTCATTTTCTATCAACGAGCAATGATAGACTGGTTCATTAAGTAGTGGTGCATCGGGGGTTAGATCAATTAGATGCTTGACTTGGCAGTGTGTCGGTAACCATGTAGGTGAGGAGAATATGTCTCTATATTCTTCCATGATCCTTTCCACTTGCTTATATTGCAAAGAGAGGCTCTGTGTAGAGGCCATGGATGTGGTGGCGACCTTATGCTTACTATGAGCATAGATAAAAAAGAATACAAAATTCTCGGCATGTGAGATGACCTTACTACATTTCTTAGTAGATATTAAAGAAATAGAAGTAGGCGGCACTACCTATGGTATACTCTACAATTGTCAAACCAAAGTAATAATAAAAATGCGGGGTTTAGACTCATACACAACATGACACTTCCACAAATATGGTTCTCCTAAAAGAACATCACAAACTTCAAGCGGAGGAATATCACACAATACCTAATATTTGAAAGGCTTGATGTCATAGGGAAGATGACACTTTTGGTTGACACGAAGATATCTTCCTTTGGGAAGGCAGTTGAAGCTGTAGGGTTGCGGGTGCGGTCTCATTGGCAGGTCCAATTGCTTGACAACCTCTGCTAAAATCTGTTTCTTGTGACTATCGCTATCGATAATGAAGTGAATTAGATCCCCCTTTACCCACATCTGTGAGTGAAAGAGGTGTTCCGCTTCCTTGGGTTCTTTTGGCTTGCTTGGCCAAACTTTGGTTGTAATGTCCCTGACCATCAACCCCATGGCCGGGCAACGCTACTATGCAAAAACAATCTCATACTTATATATAACATGCATATTAAATCTAATTAACAGATTTAATGAAATTTAACCAACAATACAGAATAATCACAGTATTATTTCTATTATACATAAATAATGGAATTAACAATAAATATCATTGCAACGGAATACATGATAATATTTCAAGCATCACAGACATGCATTTTAATTGAAATTAAACACATGCATATACTTATCTTTGAAACTATAGTATCTCCACCAACCACATGAATACCTTTCACAAACCTCCCAGCCTTAGACCACACTTCTCATCACGCTCAGTAGTGGGTCACCCCCGAGCTGGGACCGAGCTCCACCCAGGGAAAGTTAATCCTAGACTAGGTTGAGGTTACGGGAAAACTGCATAGAGCATCCAAAAGGATTCTCTCTAGGATACTTCTTGCACCCACTACTCACAGAATCTGATTAACCACATGCCTATTCCACCTGGGAGTATACACCTTTACAAGCACAGTACATCGGTGCTTCACCTCCCTCTCTAGGTCTCAGCAACAGGACGGATAAAAAATTCTCAGAGCTTTGTAGTTGGTGTTGGACTCACTCTGGGAGAAAACCACATCCCAATAAACTCTCTCACCTGGAGAGAGATGCTCATAGGCATGACAACCTGCCTCTTCTACCACGGGCTTGACAACCAGGTTCTTCGACCAATTTCCAAATCAATTCTCGCAAGTTCACGATAACATCAACAACTATTGGTCCATTCCACTCAGGAAACACAGGTGACACGACTCAATCCACGGGTTTATGACATGACTCAATCAACGCAGAGGTCGAACATAGACTCAAGCGGTTCATATGGTAGAAAACAACAACATGCCACTAAGACACGGCACGGTTTAGGTAACACCAGTTTCAAATATGCATGATGACGCAAATGCGCCACCCAGGCACGTCTGCTCTCACAGGACCTTCTTCTTCTCGGCCTGAAGAACTCAAAGGTTCTTCTATTTCCCCATCGGGAAATCTGCACCCACAACAATATTTCTCTGAGGTCAGCCAAATCTCGTTATCTCGCGAGTTCGTAACTCAAAACCTCCAACTCTTCCTGTCTAATCTTGCGATACCCGACTTGGCGATACGGGTATAGCTCCTTTCCTTGTCAGTGCCCTCTCCACATGCAACCGTGGGCTAGGCTCAATGTTAGCGCCTCTCACAACCTCTCGACTTCGTAGGTTGAACCGTCGAACTTTCACCCTTCTATTCCGCGAGTTCCCGAGATGCGAGAATTCAACGGAGTGTTGACTCCTATCTCCAAGCGACGTGTGTCCACCCGTCGACCGCGCAGTCCCACCTTATGCTCTGCCATGCGTCCACATGAACCTCGGCTCCTCGCCACTTCGCTACTCATGAATTTGAACACCAATATTTCGGGACTTATCGCGACGAGATTTCGAGGGCTTCGTGCCACCTGTATTCCACTCGCTGACTCTGCTATGGCCCACACTTTCCTCCAATTGTCGGGATATCGCTTTCTCGCAACCTCGCGATCCTAGCGACCAAATTCTCGAACCTTTTCTTGCGAGGTTCCAATACACGATTCCACGTGCGGATCCAACGGTCCTCTTATGATCCGGATCCAACGGCTATCCTTCTCTCGCTACTCGCAACCTCGTGACTTGGAGTACCCAATGGTTGGGCTCTCACCCTGTGAAATTTCGAGTTCGCGAGATCTCTCGATCTCTCGCCACCTATCCTCCTCAGATAAATGGCTACAAATCTCTCGTTACTTCGCCGCTTCGTGTCCTCGCACCTCGCGACTCTGAATACTCAATACTTGGGATTTTACCCTGCGAACTCCCGAGTTCGCGAGATCTCTTGATATCTTCCACCTGTCCTCCTCAGATGGACGGTTAAAAATCTCTCGCCACTTTGCTACTCGCGAAGCTAAAGGCCTTCCCTTTCGGTCCTCCAATGTCCGAGTCTGCGAGATGAGAGAATCTCCTTACATGCGTCCTCCTCAACGAACGACTCTGAGCTTGTTGGGATATCGCATCTCGTGATATCACTGTTCTTGCTACAAAACTTTTGGGGCTTTAACTCGCGAGTCCCCGATACACGATACCACGTGTAGATCCTACGGCTCTGGTAACTCAGAATCGACGGCCCTGCCCTCCTGAGCTTCAAACTTTTAGGACCTGCTCTCCGTAACCTCCTTGCACCTTTGCAAGATCTAATGATCCTCGAGACTTCGTGAAATCTCTTCAGAATATTTTGACCGTTCGTTCTTCCTTGGGTAATCCACGAAGTGAAAAAGAGTATCTCTCCACGAGATTCCTTCACCCTTTCGCCAACCTGCAACATTCTTCCTGACTTCAAGTCACACTTATCTACGTTGATATTCAGTGACTCAGAGGCCTATCCTTCCTGAGCTTTGCTAAATTACTCCAACCTCAACGAGGTTCTTTGCACGCACTCCTTGTGGAAAGCCTACGAACACTTCAACTGTTCGAGCTTCCTTGACTCTGCGTATGTCCGTAGCAGCAGTCCTTCAATACTTCTGCTCAATTTCACGACTGAGGCTTTCTCCTTTAGCCAACGCACTCCTTCCATGGCTCTAGCAACCCGTGTTCACTCCTGAGCGAATGAGAACAAGAGTTAACTCTCTGAGCCTTCTGTCAACGCACTCCTTGCGGACGTCTTCAACTGCACTCCTTGCAGGAATCCTTGCTCAAAAGAGAAAACAATTGTAGCTCACCTCACTTCCTCTTAGATTTCAATCTCGACACATGAAATCATACACACAACATAATAACAAGTGCATAACAGGAAGTAATATTCATAAGCATAGCATTCCACACACATACACAGAGAATAACACAACAGCCATGAATCTGAATCAACTTCTTCTATTCATTCAAGTTCTGTACATGGGTGTTTTTCTACAACTCTCTGCTATTCTCCTATGCTCTAGAGTCTTCTAACTCTTCTTGAACTATGCTAGCTAATGTTACAATGTGAAATGAGGGTGTCTATATCCGTTCTCCCTCCTTCCTTCTAGAACTGTCTAATCTAGAAAAATCCTATCTACCTGCAACTACTACTATAAATGCCTCTATCTATCTCAGACGAGAGCGTATGGCTCGAGGTCTGATTACATTCTTACCAAGGCGCCTAAATTAAATGGTCTCATTTATATTCTGCACGTCAACTCCAAGGGAAAATTCAAAATTCAAAAACTTGTGCTAGACGTCTTCCAGTTGTCTTCTGCTTCCACGTTGGTTTTTCTTGTCGTGAGGGATGCTCCTGCATCATACTCCCTCGCTTGAAAATTTGCATGGGCTCCTGTCCATGAGCTCCTGCACGGTATGTCCATGCTTCAAAATTTCTTCTTCAGTCTCCCAGCTGGCATCTTCAACTGGACGACCCTTCCACTTAACCAAATATTCAAAATATTCTTTCCTCCTGGTTTTCTTACCCACTCGTTTGTTCAGTATCTGCTCCATTTGTGGCTTCTCTGCAACTGGCATCTGCTTCTGCCACTGGACCTCTGGTTGATCATCACCTTCTACTCTTGCTTCATCAGCTCTATATGGATATAAATCTGAAACATTAAATATCGGAGATATTCCGATCCCATCTGGTAACTCGATTTCATAAGCATTCTGTCCCATTTTCTTCAAGACCTTGCATGGCCCAATTTTCTTCATCTTCAGCTTGTTGTATGTTCCTATTGGGAACCTTTCCTTCCTCAAATGTGCTAAAATAAGATCCCCAACTTCAAACTGAAGTTGTCTCCGATGCTGATCTGCTCTACGCTTGTACTCCTGACTTGACTTCAACAGTCGCTCCTTCACTTGGCCGTGAAGTTCCTTCATCGCTTCAGCGAATTCTCCCGCACTAGCACTACTAGTATCAGTCTGTTCTGAATCCCTTAGTTCAGACACTCCTCTTGGTTGCCTCCCATAGAAAATATGGAATGGAATTTTTCCTGTGCTCCGATTTACTGAGTCATTGTAAGCAAACTCTGCTTGTGGTAATATGCTATCCTAGCTGCTATGGTGCTTTGTCACCAAGCTTCTCAACAAGTCTCCCAGACTTCTGTTGACCACCTCTATCTATCCATCCATCTAAGGATGATAAGTAGAACTAAACATCAAATTAGTTCCTAGCTTCTTCCACAATGTTCTCCAGAAATGCCCTATGAATTTTGTGTCTCTGTCCGAAACTATGCTTTTCGGCAATCCATGAAGTCGAACAATCTCTTTGAAAAAAAAATTCACGATGTGAGTCACATTGCTGGATTTCTGGCATGGAATGAAGTGTGCCATCTTAGAAAACCTATCAACTACCACAAATATTGAATCATCACCCCTTTGTGTCCACGGAAATCCCAATACAAAATCCATGCTAATTTCATCCCACGGCCTCTCAGGTATGGGCAATAGTTGATAAAAACCCGCATTCTATTTCCTTCCTTTTGAATGTTGGCGAATTCTGCATCTATCCACAAACTTCTTGACTTCTGACCACATCCCTGGCCAAAAGTATGACTCGCTCAGCTTTGCAAATGTCTTGTCATGGCCAAAATGTCCAGCCAATCCTCCACTGTGCTTCTCCTTCAACAAGTTCTCCCTCATGGAGCAATTTGGAATACACAGTTGATTGCCTTTGAACAACAATCCATCCTAGATCACATACTCTATCCATTGGCTCCTGTCTCTGAGAACTGGATTCTCAGCTACTTCATACGCTTCACTGAAATCCTGATCAGTTGCATACATGTCCTTAAGATCATCAAAGCCTAAAGTCTTGACTTTGAACTCCTGCGACAGTAAACATTTCCTGCTCAAAGCATCAACCACTTTGTTAGTAGTACCAGAAATATGTTTTATCACAAAAGTGAAATTTTGCATGTATTCAACCCACTTAACATGCCTCTGATTCAACTTTTCCTGTTGAGTCACAAATTTTAATGCATGGTTATCACTATATAAAACAAATTCTTTTGGAATCAAATAGTGCCTCCATATCTTCAATGCTTGTATGATGGCATAGAATTCTTTATCATATGTGGAGTATTTCTCTTTTGCCTCATTCATCTTCTCGCTGAAATATGCAATCGGTCTGTCTTCCTGGCTCAAGACCGCTCCAATTGCAAACCCGCTTGCATCACATTTCACCTGAAATGTCTTTTGAAAATATGGCAACACCAAAACCGGTTGCTCTGTAATCTTTCCTTTCAACAAATTGAAACTCTTCTCATCCTCTTCTGTCCATTGAAAAGATTTATGTCTTTTCTTCACTGTGTCCATCATTGCTGCACTAATTCTACTGAAATTCCTGATGAATTTCTGGTAGAAACTAGCCAAACCATGAAAACTCCCCACCTCAAATACGTTCCTCGGTGATGGCCAATTCTTGATTACCTCCACCTTATCTGGATCCATTCTCAATTCATTTGCAGATATGAAAAACCCCAAATAAATGAGTTATGTCTTCATGAATGAGGACTTCTTCATGTTTATCAACAGCTTCTCTTGCTGTAATTTCTTCATCACAATAGCCAAATGCTTTAAATGTTCATCCTTTGTCTTGCTGAAAACCAATATGTCATCCAGATATACAATGAAAAATTTCCCGATGAACTCCTTCAGGACTTCATTCATCAACCTCATAAAGGTACTAGGTGCATTCTTCAAGCCAAACGGCATGACAATCCATTCATACAAACCTTCGTTTGTCTTGAATGTTGTTTTCCATTCGTCACCTTCTCTCATACGAATCCGATGATATCCACTCTTCAAATCTATATTTGAAAAAAAAAAATCCCCACTTAAGCAATCCATCAAATCATCCATTCTTGGCAATGGGAACCTATATCTGATAGTTATCTTGTTGATGGCTCTTGAATCAATGCACATCCTCCAGCCTCCATCTTTCTTCGGACTGAGTACTGTTGGAACAACGCAACGACTCAAGATTTCCCTGACCAAACCTTTGTCCAATAAATCCTGGACCTGTCTTTTAACCTCTTCATTCTCCTGCGGCATCAATCTGTACGCGGATTTTTTTGGCAAACTGGCTCCTGGTATGAGGTCTATCTGATAACTCACACTCCTCATTGGAGGCAACGAATGAGGTAATTCGTCCACTACAATATCAGTGAACTCTTCCAGCAGTTCCTGAACTTTTTCTGGCAAATCGTCCACTCTTGTGCTAGTCAGAACAATTCTCGGTTTTCTGACCACAAAGAATTGTGGATCCTCCTTCTTCTTAACTTCTGTAAGAAGTTCCTTTCCACTCATGAGAAGTACCATGTTGTTTACCTCCGGCTTCACCTCTTTATCTTCAATTGGACACAACATATGAGTTCTCCCATTCTTTTCCAGGGTATATGTATTCTTCCTCCCATCATGAATTACATTTCTATCATATTGCCATGGTCTACCCAACAATAAATGATAGACATCCATAGGAATAACATCACATAAAAAAAATTCATTATATCCTCCTATCTTAATGTCAACTAAGCATTGTTTAGTGACNGGACTCGGGTGATCAGTTGTCTCTAGCTCCAGCTTTTCTACCATCTCGGTTGAAACGAGATTATCTGTGCTTCCACTGTCCACAATGACCTTGCACGCCCAACCCTTGGTCTTGCAAGTAGTCCTAAAAAGACTGTTCCTCTATGCTGGATTCTCCACCTCCTTCTCTGGCATCAAAATGGATTTTCGCATCACTAGCGATCTTCCACCTTCAACGTACTCTGCCTCAACATCTCGCCTCTGTGCCTCGGCGATGTGAGTCTCTCCAGCTCCTCTCTTTTTCTCCGGACACTCGAATGACTTGTGCCCATTTTTCCCACATGTGAAGCATGTGATTACTCCACCTCTTCCTCTTCCTCTACCTCTGGTACGAGGAAACCTATTATTATCAGCA
>SNQJ01S0182011.1:0-19191 GCA_010110895.2 Picea sitchensis | reverse complement strand
TTTCTTCTTATCTCCCTCTATGCATTGTGCTTGTACACACAGTTCATCAATGGTATTCAATTTTAAAAGCATGATATTTCTTTAGATGTGACTATGAAGGGTTCCTAAGTACTTGATAAGAATGTTTGGGTTATTGGGTAAGATTCCCAACTATGTTCCTTATTTTTGGAATTTGATAGTGTCATCTTGCACAATTTGTCATTATCTTTGCTAGAAAATATGCCAATATATCCTTTTCTCTTCCTTGTATACAATGGGATAGCATCATTCCTTGATGACATTATTGAATGTATCCCATTGAGTCATGTTGGTTCCTTCTCAAGTCTTCAAATGGTAGCATAACTTTCCCACCAAGTTAACACATGACCTTCTAACTTTAACATGACAAAAGAGAGTCTTTTCTTTTCACTAACTTCATGCACGCTAAAATAATCTTCTAACAACTATAACTTCTAATTTAATTTGAGGGAATCAATCTCCCCTACATAAGGTTTGATGTCAATATTTTCTTCACTCTAAAAGGTGTCTTGACTTCGTTAGTTCCCTTTACTAGTGTTGGATTTTCCTCCCATTCTAGGTCTTCTTCTAAACTAGAGTTTGACTCGTGAGGTGGTTTTATCTACTTTTATTGTATCATAGACATCCATGCAGTGAAGTTCTTGTTCATCTCTAGTGCACTCGAGGCAACCAAGACATGTTTAGACACATATGTGTCATTCAAGTTCCTAGATTTGAGATTATGGGTTCCGACACATTCTGGTTGTCTCCCATATTTTAATCTTGATGTTGTTTCCTTCATTATCTTATCCCAATCTTAGGGTTTTCCAGGGATAACTCACCACCTTCTTGTGACATCCTCAGTGTTTTCAATGTTCAATGTGGTTATCACTTCATTGTGTTTGTGAAAATCACTATATTCCTGACTCCTAATATGATCCATAACATGATTCACCAACACAATTACTCAATTATTTAATTAAGAACTTTCTACCTTTCAGTTTAGTAATGTATTATCTTAATTGTCAATGTAATTTAAATGCAAGGAACTTAATGATATAAGCAACAATCATGTACAATAGATAACATAGAGATTTATTTAGGAGAAACACAATTTGAAAAAACTCCAACGCCAAATTGCTTGCTCGATATTTTTATTATTAAATCTCCAGTAATTGGATTACAAAGGTGCTATTATAGAGCTTCTCTTTTTGACACATGAATCAAATGATTATAATGAGAACTAATTCATGTCTTATGATAATTTTGTTAGGAAATAGAATTCCATGCTAAACCTAATAGAAGAGAGGAAGACAGATTTAAACAAGAAAGTAAATGACAAAGCAATCACACAGTACACATAGATTTTACCCAGGAAACCCAAATGGGAAAACCAACATTCCTTTAGAATATTTTTCTCTTGTTTTCTTGTTCATTCAGAATAAAGGGTTACATGACTAACCTTGGTGTATACCTAATATACAATCATCATCATACCCTCTTTCTTACACAAGAACAAGCTTGCATCCAATTCGACTTACATCTACATGACCAACAACCTTCTGCTCAATATAAGCATGAATATCAACTACAACATCAACTTAATATAATTAAAACACACCTTATTTATAGGATTTACATTAGGAAAAACCCTAAATAATGGCACCCAAAAAAAGGTTACAGATCCACACAAATCATGGGCTACAAATCCTGAGAATCTCATGATTCTATTACAATCGACTGCCAGTCGGATTACAAGTTGACTAACAGTCGACCTCCATTTGGTCTTCATTCGATTTCCCCCTGACCTCCTAATGACCTCTTCTAGGCTGACATCTCGACTCGTTATTGATCACTTTGACTTCGACTTTCCTGGTCAATAACTTTGACCTTCAAATTTCACCGCAAAGAATATAACAACCCAACATTCTTTCACTTGTTATCTTCTTTGTTGAAACAAGAGAACCTAAAATTTTGTTCACAGACCCAAAGCACCAATGCCAATTTCCTCTCTACACCAAGATAACTTCATAATGCTCATATATGTGGTCAAATAATCTTCTATGTTTTTCAATGTGTCTACTTTCTCCAGTAGCACCTTGTTACTTTGCACCATGTCTCTCACGAAATGCTATTGCACATCAATATGTATCGTCTTGGAATGATAAGCAGGGTTCTTTTCCAGAAATATTTCACTTTGACTGTCTCAATTTATCTTCATAGCTCTTTGCTCAAACCTGATCCCTGAACATATCCTTAGCAACCATACTGCTTATTTACTTCCATGAGTGGCTGTCATGTATTAAGATTCCATTTTTGACAAGGATACGATCGTTTTTCGCTTACTCATCCAACTGATTTCTCCACCGAACATATTGAACACATATCCATTGGTTGACCTTTGTTGATCCAAATCTCTAGTCCAGTCGGTGTCGACAAAGCCATGTACATCTAATTCACTGTCAATTCCACATTTCCCTTGGTAGCATATAACATAATATTTTGTGCCACATATATACTTGAATACTCCCTTGACAATTTTCCAATGCTCTTTTCTAGGAGTCGACATGTATCTTCTCAACACTGACACTGCATGGGAAATTTCTGGTCGAGTGAAAACCATCACATGCATTAGACTGCCAACAACACTTACATAGGGAGGACATGCCATGTCCTCGATTTCTCCCTATGTCACCCGACACTGTTCAATAAATAGCCTTGCTCTCATAAGAATTGACACCTTTATAGATTTCCAATCCTTCATGTTGAAATGATTCAATATTTTTTAATATATTTCCTATGATTCAACCATATCTTTCTAACTGCTTGATCTCTTTTGATCTCCATTCCTAGAATGAAGTTTGTTGCATCAAGATATTTCATGTCGAACTTGGAGGTTAATTGCCTCTTCACTACCTTTATCGTGTCCATGTTGTTTCCAATCAACAATATGTCATTGACATATAATGCTACATATATGAAACACCCACCTTCTTCATTGGAATATACACAATGATCAACTTTACGTCTCACAAATCCCAAACTAAGGATGTATGTGCTAAACTTTTGGCACCATATCCTTGGAGATTGCTTTAGACCATAAAGGGATCTTTTCAATTTTCACACTAGATATTTATTTCCCATTACTACAAATCCTTCAGGCTATTTCATGTATATTTCTTCTTCCAGGCCCCCATGTAGGAACGTTGTCTTCACATCCATTTTCTCTATTTCAAGATCAAATGTTGCGCCAAAGACATTAGTACTCTAACAAAATTTAATTTTTCAACACGAGAATAAATCTCACTATAGTCGACTCTTTCAACTTGGGAATATCCTTTAGATACCATCCAAGATTTAAATTTCTTGACTTGACCTATTACATTCATCTTTTTCTTAAACACCCACTTGCTACTGACGAGTTTTCTTCCACTGGGTAATTTTACCAAATCCTACATCTCATTCTTGTGCAAGGATTCCATTTTTTCAACCATGTTTTCCTTCCAAAGTCTACCCTATGTCGAGTTGACTACCTCCTTAACCGACTTGGGCTCCTCATCAATGGAAATTAGCACAAATGCGGAACGAAAATCTGTTGGACTATACCTTTCGATTGGTTTTCTTACTCGTTCAGACCTCCTTACAAACGAGGTTGGTTGTTCCACCTCTTCATCTAATTCAAACGACTCATCTGAATCATCTTCTTCGTTCCTCAGTTCAAATCTCACCTTCTCTAGATATTTCTTTGTTTGAACCACTTTAGACTCAGACTTACCTCTGACTTCTTTGAATATTATTACCCTCTCACACTAGGTGTAACTATGGATATCATGTCTCGATGCCCACATGTACCAAATATGGAGCGACAAGAATCAAATTGACTAGCATGGCCCCGTAGGGCCCCTCCTATTCATTGATGCACCATCATACATCACCATCAACAGAGCAACATCCATCACACCGACCTATCCCCATGAGACAATAGGTCTTGCTTAATGAGGTAATAAGTTTGGTATCATGGTAAGTGTCACTCTAATAATTGAAGCATTTGAATATGTTGCAAAGAATTCTTTCTTGATTACAAAACGTTTTCTTGGAAATTATACTCTTTGCCTTATTTAACCTTGGTGGGTGTCATTATGTCCTAGTAAGTTGGTCACCCTCGGGAATAGGGTGCTACTGTGGGGTTCCTTGAAGAGTCGTCGTCCATTCCCGATCATACTTATCACTTTCCATCCTCTTGCCATTTCATTTCCTCATATTTTGGGATTTTATGGTGCATTGACCCAAGAAGGGATTGTACCTCATTTCATGGGAAGAAGGGGCTAAAGGCCCAGAGGGAATGTAGTTGCAAAAGATAAAATACAAATCATAACCTTCTATATGCTCGCCCAAGAGGTCTCAAGAATGATGAAATATTTCTCTTAAAAATTTGGAAGACCTGCAAAAGCAAATTCACATTATATAGATGTCTTGTTTGTTGAGGTGTGTACACTTATGCGATGTGCCTTTATTTCCATGCATATGGCACTCTGTGTACCTCTATCTTCAAGTGGCGTTGTGAAACTCCTTTCTTTCCATGTCTTATAGTACCCAATTGTTTTGGACTTTAATTAATTAATGGAAATTGGGCTTGGAAAAAGGTTGCATTGAAAACGAAGGTGCAACAAACCCTCTACAAAGGCACCCATAAATGAGTTAATACAAAACCTTGTATGTCATGAACCCCATGGCCAAAATTCTTACCCCACTCCACCTCATACTCACACATGACTTAGATATATTTCTCTCAGGAAACACCTTAGACTTGGGGATTGAATAACCCAATAGAATGCCTTGACACCCCTCCCACACCTAAATTTGACAAATTGTATAAGGTATTTGAGCATTTGTTTAGTTTGAAAAGGGGAGTTTGATGCACATGTTCGGGTGGTTTGATTATTAGATGTGGCTTACTTGGCATAATTCTTGTGACTTATGGACCCTTGGAGGGCGTACCTATTTGTATTTGCAGGACCTTGCCCGATTGATACGTATTCATGAGGAGATGATGTGTTCGCACCTTCATGGGGCTTTGGAGACCAAGGATGGCTGCAAAGACCCCAGGTATGGGAAAATCTTGTGATCATCACTTGCACAATGAATAAGGAGGTTGTTTCCTTTGGAGGGACTCTAGCACGCCCGGATGGAGAGCTCCCACCTTCTCCCACATGGACGGTATGTCTTTGGAGGCTTGAACGTCACCCTACTAGCCCATGACATCACTAGGGATTGAGGCCTTGATGGAGGAGGGATTGATTTGGACACTTGGCACGTGTGGGCATGATCCATAGATTTTGGAGGCTAGGTGTTGCACCTTTTCCAGCCTAGCGTCCCATTTGGAAGCTCAACGTCACCTTAAAAGGGTCATTTTGTAAAAATTGAATTTATTATAATTTGAGTGGGAAAATTAAGAAGTAGGCTCATTAATTGAAAAGACACAACTTTTAGATTAAAGAGGCTAGGATTGTTGGACACACCTACCACACTTAGAGGGGGGGTGAATGAGTGTGGGAATCTTTTTCCCAAAACTTCCCTCTTACACAAAAACTCCTTAGTTAACATTCAACATTTGTTCATTACTCATTGTTGTCATTTATAATCAGTTAGATGTGAATACATATCAGCAACATATCATCAACAAATCATCTTCACAAGGAACACAAAGAACACAAGATGTATGTACAATTTTTCTTTTTATTATGGACTTCAATCTGAGGGTTTTTCAGCAACAACTGAATAGAGTACAACTCCACAAGATCACCAACTCTGTATGCAAGACTCATCTTACATTCTCAACACCAATAGATATGAGGCAACAATCCTCAACAGATATCAATCTGTCAACATAAACAAGTGCATCAACCATGCACCAACCTGTAATCAACCTGTACCATAAATAAGTGCATCCAACCATCTACCAAGTATATACCAATCATGTTTCAAATACTTCTACCAAGTATATGTACCTAATCATGTTTCAAATACTCATCAACAATGACTCATCAATATGTACCAATATCAATAACTATACACCTCATGTATGTGCCACTATCAATCAGTTTTCCCAACCATGACTAGTTTTGGATTATCAACAACCCCCAACTTGAAATAATCATATAACTTTGTACTTGTAATGAATAAAGATATGAAACTTGATACACAATTTTATTTAGTGTTTTATGCAATTCCTCCAGGTGGAACTACATTTGAACCTCTAAAAGGCGTTATATAAAAATGGCATACCTTGTTGAATATGATTATTCTAGAGAGAGACTCAGAGATGTGGTCATGACAAAATTTTTTGTTGAATTGATTTTGAAAATGTTACACAATACACTACAGCCTGTAACCTAACCAACACATTTGGTCTCACTAAATTTGATTTTTTATGAAGAAGTTATGACATTTTTACCCGAAACACTGCTTTTTACTAGTTTCTAGACTAGCCACAAACCCGCTTTTCCACTTTGAAAGTGTAGCTCCCAAAATACAACGACTCACAAGTTTAATTTCTTACCACAGATACTTGGGTATTTTCTAAATGGAATATCAACTTCTCATGGTCTGAATCATTATAGGAAAATGGTGAGATGACCTCGTAAATACATACCTTAGAAAGCATCATCAAAAGAATTTGTCCTCCCTTCAATTCCCACCCTTTTCTTCACCTTCCTTCTTAAATTTGGCTCAGATATCCTTGGTTACCTCAGTCACTCATATATTCAATATTCTCAAGGTTCCACCACCAAAAATGCTCAAGAATCTCACAAGAAGTCATCATTACTCCAAAAGATATTTCTCACAAGAAGTTCTCCATTGATCCACAAGAAGGATGATCTACAAAGCAGACCATTGCTATCTTATTTATATACTATCCTCTGTGTCACTTAACCCATTTTAGGTCACTTAACCCATTTCTAGGTCAATTTAACCTATTTTCCTTATTTTAGTGTTAACCACTTTCCATAAATAACAGAAATTTCTCCAATATTTTATCATTTAAATATTCCTTCTTGATTTTCTTCATCTTACATATAATTTCTGATTTTTTCAATTTCTTTATTATTTAAATAATCCACCTTTGACTTTTGTCACCTTTTACTTTATCATTTAAATAATGATTTCTTCTTTTTAGGTCACTTAACCCATTTCTAGGTCACTTAACCTATTTTCTTATTTTAGGGTTAACCACTTTCCATACAAATAGAAGGTTCTCCAATACTTTACTGTTTGGAAATATTCCTCCTTGATTTTTGTCACCTTACTTTTTATCATTTCTGATTTTGTCACTTTCCTTTATTATTTAAATAATCCACTTGATTTTTGTCACTTTGTTATTTACTTTATCATTTAAAATAACGATTTCTTCTTTTAGGTCACTTGACTTCTTTTGGACTAAAGTTTTAAGCCTCATGTGGGGGTCCTTCATATTAATAAGGCCATAACTCTCAAAACCATGAGGAGTTATGTGACATCTCACATACCACCAAAAAATGGCATGACAAGCACTATACATCTAGGATAGTTTCACCAACAATTTCTTGATCTTCATCTCATTATTCCACATACAAGCATGGGCCTTCCAACCATTCTTCTAGGATAACTCAATCCATAAAAGTGTCTTCCTCGTGGAGGGCTTTCACCATAAGGGGACCACTTTTGGAGTTCATCCATTTGTGCACCTTATCAATCATGATAAGACAATAATGAGTCATCTATACATTTTTCCAACAATGCATCATATACCAATGAAACCACAACGATCCATCTTCATCATGTATTAATGACAACTCATTGATCCATCTTCATCATATCAATGAAAACTCATTGATCCATCTTCATCTATGCATTCTCATCAAGGAAAATACATATTATATTATAGCAATCATCAATCAATCAATCCTTTGACATCAATCAATCACTTGACATCAATCAATCAAACATTTGACATCAATGACAACATGATCCAACAAGGATTTCCCATATAAATATGGCTAGCCTCAATTCATTTTTTGATAACACATTCTATTCTTATTAAGAGGACAAGATATCTGAAATTTTCGCTAGCTTTAGCTCTTTGACTGAAATTTGGGCCATTTTTGGAGTTTATGGTCTCTCTACTTGATGCGTTAGGCTTGGAGGAGCATGCTAGAGGCGTTACTTGACTATTTTGTGGTGGTAAAGTGCTAAAATAGAGTTCATTCTTGATTATTCTTAGTGAAAGTAAGTAAATTCTTCAACTTCTTCTATGCATTGAATGTTTGTGGTTAAATTTACTTGTTTCATATTGAAGATTATGAAATTTCTTGATTTAGACCTTAGGAAAGGAACATAAGGTGCTTCTTTTTTCTCTGGCCTACCTCACTTTTCATTTGTCAAGGAAATCCCATCTAAACTAGGATCCTAAGGCCCTAAAGTGGTAACACTTTAGGAGTCCTACTTGAGAGGCTTGTTTACAATATATATTTCAAGAATCTAAGGAGAGGAAGGACTCACTAAGGCCCAAAAGGTGCTTTCTCTCTAGTGAGTTCATCTTTGAGACTTGAGGACTTAAGGTGCTACTCCTCAAGGTTTCATCTCGTTATCCTTGGACAACATTATCATTCTTATTTCTCCAAGTCATATTGTTGTTATAAAGACTCCATAGCCCAAAAGACACTAATTTCTATGCTCTTGTGAATGAATGTGATCAAGCCAACTCTCTTACACTACTCTTTCAAGATTCGCTAACATTTCCTAATACTAACCTAGCTTAAACCACTAACTTAGTCATTGTTGTTGTAAAACAATTGCTACAACCATCCTAATTGTTATAATTTTCTGCTAAACTCACTCTAACTCATAGCTGACACACTCATAAATTTTCTATAATAAGTGATAATTGATCTACTTAATTAATGCTTGTTATAATTTTAGAAGTTACGATTATCTTCTTTAACATTCATTAACAATTGCATGTAATAGGATCACTGAAAGATAAACAATCATAGAATACAAGATATCCTGGGAAACCCTCGCGGGGGAGAAAACCCAGCAACCAATTCTTCAGTATAGATTCCTTCAACCAGTACAATGTCACGCTATAGCTCTCCACAAATAGACCAAGACCAAGATACCAAACACTAAGAAACCAAGACCTCATGTGCTAGACCTCATTTTCTATGTTCCAAATACACAAGAGAAGGTGAGTTGTGTGTGTATACAAATGAGAGGAACTCGACCTCTATTTTTACACATAACTTGACTCCCAAAAAGATGAAACCCTAAGAGGGGCCATTTTGAATTTTACAATAAGGATAACAATAAAATAATAATTTCTTTTGAGCTGATTTATACAATAATATCACAAAAACCTTCTCGAGGTTTGACCAATACAAATACAAAAGAATATCTTTCGTGGTTACATAAAAATATCAACACTCCCTCTTAACTAGGAAGGTATACTATGTTGCCACACGAGCTCATGACCATTGACTGTTGAACATGTGAATTTATACATCATCGGATATCCATAGTACAACATGACTTCACAACCAATGCATCCAAGGCCTGTGGGTAGCTCTCAAATAGCTTCAACATGTCACCATGACATCCACTACCCCACAATGCATCTATACCTCATCATGTGCACCCCTGTGACTTCACAACCAATGCATCCAAGGCCTATGGGTAGCTCTCAAATAGATATAACATGTCCCCATGTACCTCGTCACTCCCTCTGAAGAGGGACCATGCCAAGCTTGTCCCTGAAGTGCTCAAACTTCTTCCTCGACGGTGACTTGGTCAAAACATCTGTAACCTGCTCCTCGATAGTCATGTACTAGAGCCTCACTTATCCCCTATGCACCATATCCCTGATATAGTGATATTTGATCTCGATATGCTTCGACCTGCCATGGAACACCAGATTCTCTGACAACCTCATGCAACTCTAGTTGTCACACCAAATGCAAGTCACCTCTAGTTTGAGACCAAAAAACCTAGACAACAGCTTCTGAAGCCACACTGCTTCTCTACATGTTGCACATGACTGCTTCCTACTGCTCCACGAAAACATATTGGAGCCTAGACTGAAGCAATATGTCGAAGTACTCTTTTGTTCAGAAATACTATCGGCCCAATCTGAATCCGAATATTCATATAACCCAAACTCATGGTCTATCACATACCTGAGACCATAATCCAATGTACCCTTAAGGTACCTTATCACATGTTTTGTTGTGACCAAATGAACTTGCCTTGGCTACTCCATATACTGACTCATGGTGTTCACAAAAATATATATATCCGATCTTGTGTTCATCAAGTACATCAATGAACCCACCATCTGACTATATAAAGTAACATCCATAGCCTCTGAACTTGTATCCTGCAACAACTTCATATTTTATACCATAGGTGTAGCCATTGCCTTGTAATCCAACATCCCGAACCTCTTCAGGATTTCCACTACATACTTCCCTTGATTCATAAATATCTCATCCTGTCTCTACCATACCTCGAGACCCAAAAAGTAATGCATCATCCCGAGATCTTTCATCTCAAACTCAGCAGCCAGTTTTCTCTTACACTCTGAGATGAGATTTTCCACACCTATTAGAAACAATTCATCCACATATATCAGTAGTATTATCGGACCATCATCCACAACCTTAAAGTAAAGGTTAAGATATGCACTGCTCTTTGTAAATACTAAGCTCGTCAGAAAACTGTCGATCCTACCATACCATGCTCTGGGTGCCTGCATTAATCCATATAAATCCTTCTTCAATCTGCACACATGCGTCTCCATGTCATGTACCTCAAACCCTTGTGGTTGCTCCACATATACTTCCTCTTTTATTTCACCATTCAAGAAGGTTGTCTTCACATCCATCTGATGCACCTTTCATTTCATTATTGTGGCCAACGAAAGTATATTCCTGGTCTAGGTATATCTCACCACATGAGGAAATTCCTCCTCATAGTAAATTCTCTCCTTCTGAGAGAATCCTCAAGCTACAAATCTAGCCTTGTACTTTTAAATACTGTCATCAACTGCATGTTTTGTTTTGTAGATCCATTTTGAACTTACTACTGATTTCTCCTTTGGTCTAGGGACCACATCCCAGACATCATTCTTTACTATGGACTGATATTCCTCCCCCGTGTCATCCTTCAATACTCTCTTTTCTACATCCTCTTCATAATTGGACGGTTTGAAATCCATGATATCACACAAACATGCCACAAAGATGGAATATGGTTTCAACTTCTTACTTTCCCTGAGATATTTTTCTGGGGCACCATATCTTTCTGCATCTCTGATGAGCTCTTGTGCCCAAGCTGGTCTTCTCTTGCAAGAAGACATCTCTTCTAGCCTATGAGGTTTTGCCATGTCATTATCCTCATGAATTACTTCCTCTGGTTCAATTGCTTCTGTCTCTGGAACTCTAGTAACTTCATTCTCCTCCTCATGAACCTCTTTTGCATAGTCCTGTTTTGATTTGCTGAAAGTTTCAGTCTCATCGAAGGTGACATCTCATCTAATCTCAACTTTTCAGTGACTGGGAATATATATCTTGTATGCCTTCGATGTGTCACTGTAACCAAAAATATTCCATTCTTTCCAGATGGATCCAATTTTTTCCTCTTTTCCTTGGGGACATGCACATATACGGGGCATCCAAATTTAAGTACTTTCTGGGGACTTTTTTTCTTCACGTACAATGCATTCGTTGATGCTTCTTCCCACATATGCATAGGTATATTTTGATCATGGGTCATAACCTTCACTGCTTCCATGATCGTTTGATTCTTCCTTTATACTATTCCATTCTGCTAAGGATTGTAGGGAGTAGAAATCTCCCTCTTAATCTCAACGTCCTTGCAATATTCTTTGAATTAATTTGAAGTGAATTCTCCTCCATTATCTGATTGTAAGGTCTTTATCTTCCGATCTGTCAGGTTTTCTACTAGTGCCTTAAATTCTTTAAATTTTCCAAACACTTCATTCTTTGTCTTCAACAAATAGATCCAAGTTTTGCATGCATAATCATCAATAAAAGACACATAATATACATACTCGCTTAGTGAAGTTATTGACATCAGTCCACACACATCCGAGTGCATGATGTCCAATACTCTTTTGGCTCTATTATCGTTGTTGGGAAAGGAGTGCTTTACATTCTTTCCTTGTGCACAACCTTTGCATATGTCGCCTGGTTTTTCCTGGATCTTTGGTAGTCCCATCACCATATTTCTCACACTCAGTAAGGCCTTGTAATGTAGGTGAGAAAATGTCCTATGCCAAAATTCATTGGGATTCACAGAGTCATGAATTAATGTTGAATTTAATCTCCCTTTCAATATGTAGATTCCTCCCTCTTGAACTCCAATCACCACAACATCATCAAAAGTATTCCCTCTAGGCCACATAAGAAATTGTCCATCAACAAATACAAATATGTAACCCTTCTCATCCAATGTTGAAATCGAGAGAAGGTTCTTATTCAATCTAGGTATATAGAGAACTTCCTTCATATTCATTGGATTTCTTGAGTCTAACTTGTAGGAGGCTTCTCCTATGCCTTTGATCAGATATTGATAGTCATCTACCAATTTCACCTTGTGCGGTGGATCCTTATGAGTAAGGTTAGACAAGGAGTATTTATAACCTGTCATGTGCTTGGAAGCACCACTATCCACCAACCAAATGTCACTTCCATGAGTGACAATTCTTGTAAGGGATGATATAAGAACATACTCTTCATACTCTTGATTTATCTTCCTTTGCAATCTTCTTGGGTGTCTCAGCATCTTCATCTGTATAAACATGATGCCTTTTACCTCCTTTCTTCTCCCTTGGTCTCTAAACAAGGGAACAATTCCTAGCAATGTGTCCTATTTTATGACAACATAAACATCTAACATTTGGGTTATTTCTTTGACCCTTCTGAAAATTCTTGGGTGTGGAGGGTTCTTTCTTGCTCTTTCCTTTCCTGGTGTGGGCAGATAGGGATTGATCATCATTTGTCATATTTTCTTCTATTGTTGTCTTCCTTGCTTATTTTTGGTTGCAATCTTCCCATAGCCTACTAAACTTGGGTAGCTTCCTTCTTGAGCATATCCCTTGAATAAATGCATCCCGTGACCTTGGGAGGCCATTCAAGGTGGTCATCACCATTTCTTCTTCATTCATTGTATCACCAATGGCTTCTATCTTCTCCTTGATCTGGTTCACTCTTGAGAAGTAAGAGTGGATGGTTTTTGAATTCTGCATCCTCGCGTTCTTTAACTGATTTCTCAAGGTCATTCTTAGATTGATGTTGTTGCCTTCAAATAGTCGGGTTGAGGCATCCATCATTTCTTTTGGAGTGGATAATAAAGATATGTGATGAATAAGGTGGTCCTTAATGGAGTCTACAATAATCCTCTTTTCTTTGACCACATTCTTCTTGTTCTTTTCGTTAGCCTCATCTCCCTCTGGTTCTGAAACCTCTTCTTTAGTGAACTTCTCTAGATCATGTTCTTCTAGGAGGAGGGATACTCTATACCTCTAGGATTTGAAGTTGTCATCTCCCTCTAGCTTCTCATCAATCTTGGTTCTAGTAGTCATCCTACCCCTAAATCACAAATTCTAGATTTTGAAGATCTGATCCATGGAAAAGATGTGCTCCACTAGGGAACACTTTTTGGTGGTCTTGTCTTGTCCGGAAAACACTCCTATAAAAAAAAAAATCCTTTTGTCTTCTAGATTTGTGAACTGTCTTCTATTCAGGCCTTCTCTGATACCATGTTATAATTTTATAAGTTACAGTTATCTTCTTTAACATTCATTAACAATTGCATGTAATATGATCACTAAAATATAAACAATCACATAATACAAGATATATCCTAGCAAACCCTCGTGGGGGAGAAAACCCAAAAACCAATTCTTCTATATAGATTCCTTCAACCAATACAATGTCACGCTATATCTCTCTACAAATAGACCAAGACCAAGATTCCAAAAACCAAGAAACCAAGATCTCATGCGCTAGACCTCCTTTGCTATGCTCCAAATACACAAGAGAAGGCGAGTTGTGTGTGTATACAAATGAGAGGAACTAGACCTCTATTTATACACATAACTTGACTCCCAAAAAGACACAACCCTAAGAGGGGTATTTTTTACTTTTACAATTAATATAACAATCAAATAATAATTTGTTTTGAGCCGATTTATACAATAAGATTACAAAAACCTTCTTGAGGTTTGACCAATACAAATACAAAAGAATATCTTCCGTGGTTACATCAAAATATCAACAATGCTAAGTTTCCACTGTTGTCTCTTGCAATTCTAAGTGATAATTCTCGTGGTTGTTATGAATCTAAATTGTTTTCATAAACTGATAACTTGCTGCATTTTTACTTCAGCCACCACAAATTTACATTGTCTATTGTCTTTTGAGGATTTACTATCATTTTGGTACTTGGAATTGTTATATATATGTTGTATTGTTCTTGTTCCGGGAAAGTACACAAATTACTCTTCTTTGCCTCAATTTTTCAAACTTAGACCTTGTTAACTTAGGTGACCAGTGAGAGGGGTGGTCTTTCTTAACCACATCCTTATCCTACCCATCCCTTTAGGTCACCAGGGAGACCTCCCTTGGGTTGGGAATTTTTCCATCCCTAAAAGTGGGGATTTCTCATTGAGGTGACAATGGTGGGATATATTATTGTTACACCATTTTTACCTACTTGTCTTGGGATTTGGACAAGTACAACTTGTGCGATAACCTTTTTGGCGTTGTTGTCGTGCAGAATCGAGTCAGTTTTCCTCAATGATAAATCTTTCGTAAGATTTCCCCCGAATCCCTTATCTTGCAAGCTTTCCTGGCGACTCCATTGAGGGTGATTCCCTCACTTCTTTTGATGATCCTAGAAGGATTATCTGGTGACTCCATTGGTGACAAATTGTACTGTCAGAACAACCAACCATGGATTCTCTATGGGATCCATGTGATATTTTTATACCCTTGGACATGGGTGATATCCCAGGGTACCCTTGGTCGATGCCTCCTAAGAAAAAAAGGATGTAGCTGCCCAAGTTTTCCGGCAATAGTGAGATTATTGTTGTTACACATCAAAATTACTCACTTCAACAATGTATCATTCTCATTGTCGTAAGTGTCATATATGTTGCACTTTTGTTGCAAGTGTCCTAAGCGTCACATCGTCTTTCCGTAAAGTGTCACATCACGAACAAAACCATGAATACGCTTGCTACAACCCCTAAAACATGTTAGAATAAGAAGCCCCAACATCCGACAGTCAAAATAAATGTTTTTCTAGGGAATTTCTCATCTTGGTAACTTTTGGGAAGATCAACGCTCCCCTGCTCATACACGGGGAGCGTTAGCGCTCCTTGTCCATCTCAGGGGGGGCGTTGTAGCACTCTGTTGCCCATTCTAAGGGAGCACTGAGTTGGTTGAGGAAATCTTGGAATAAATCCCATTTTCTTCTAAAGACAACTATGGATGGATTGAGTTGGCTCGAATGTAATCCAGGGATGCATCTAAGGGAGATATCACAACTATTGGAGCCATATCCTCAACTAATTCCAAATATACCCAAGGTAGTTAAGCATCTCAAAGCCTGTAAATGGATGCATTCCCATGGTAAACAAGGAGGAAAAAATCAATAAATCATTGTTATTTTGATTTTGGATATTTCGAGCAAGGGTTGGACGAGGAGGACTTGGAGAGGTTGTTGCAACGTCATCTGAAGATTGTAAGTTTCTTCTTGAAGTTCTCATCTAATATACTTGGCCTATTTCCTTCAAGTATGTGGTTTCATGTGCTTGTCTATGTTTAATTTGATTTGCATAGATTAATTTGCTTTGCCTAATCCATTAGAGTAGAAGGAAGTCACTTGTTTCTTATTGTTCATTGCAAGTATTGATTTGCACCAGAAATTGGATCAAGCTTGTGGATAGGAGTAGCTAGAACAAACATCGTAAACAAAGTACATCCTACTTTAAGTTCTCCTCTCTTTTTCGATAAGAAAAATGAATTTATAGGAATGGTAGTGTCCAAATGATTGTTTATGTCTTGGTATAAGGGTCAATAATCCAAGGGAAATTTCAATTGTCCATAGGGGAATATTTCCATAATAGAAATTTTAGATTTCAACGCTCTGGTATGTGTGTTTGGGGAGCGCTAGCACTCTGCTCTTGCCTGCTAAGAAGCGTTAGGCACAAGAAATTAATTTTTTTATTTCTTTTTAGGCTGAAAAAAGGCAGTTATTTTCTTTGAGAACTTAGCTAATGATGATTATTTCATGAATTTGCAGGTTTTCACATAGCCAATCATGATTGAATGGAAATAACGAGAACATGAATTTGATGACATGGCTGCTTTAAAATATCGTCAAGCGAGGGTAGATCTACAAAACTGTGGCTTGCCAAAGTACTTCAAGCTACAAAATATGAGGAAATAAGTTATTTTACTCGAGTATTTGATCGGGTTATGGGATAATGATGAGCAAGCATTCCGATAGGACCACACATGCTTGAGATTGACATGGATGACATGTATTTCCTGACGGGGCTTGCAAAATTACACATTGTAGGGCCCATCTGGGGATGAACCCTTACTTCTTCCAATTCGTTGAATAAAGGAAGAGGAACTTATCGAAGGTGAGTTATATCGAGCATGTGTTATCCTCCTCAAGATCGTTAAATAAAAAAAAGGTACTCATCTATCTATATGGGGGGGGGGAATTGAAGGAAGTGGGTCAAGTTTCTTGAAAACTTTTCAGGCAGCTCTTGTAGTCTCCCTTGAACATGGCACTTATTTTCACTTTTACCGTACACTTGGATAATCCATTAAACATCTACAGTGAACCAATCCTATGAGTCTTTCTACTCCTTTGACCCATCTAAAGAATGCCTCAACACTCGTTGCATTATGTTTTGGTCCACTCTGATTTTATGTTGCCAAGTATTACATTGTGCCCCAATGTTCAAGGGAAGTTTCCGCCTCAAAATTCAACCATTCACAAATTTACTATTTTCCATACCCATGTCAGTTTGTTTTCATATACTATATCTTATCACCTTCCTATGACAAGTTTCATGTCGAATGATGGGGGATACATCAATGCCCTCCTTCGATGAATCTTTTCCTGTCGACTTCAACAAATTATCTAGGAAATAGACTTAGTAACACATCAGTACCTTGGGACCTACATGCCTCAATGGCAGGACTCATCGCATTCGGCAGTGGGTATTCATAAATGACCCCTGATTGACTGATTCCATGAATGTTCGAATTCAACTCATTTTTCACATTTGTTGGATTGTACTATGAAATTACCTTGAAAATAATCGACATCAATGGTGGTTTATCTCGCACTTGTTAACGGTATACCTCAATTACTGGTAATCAAGTGGTTTATGTCATGTTCGACGTCAAATCATCTATTCACATGGAAAAAATTGTAATGTTATAAGGATCGGGAAGAAAACCCTGGGTTGAGTATTCATCTACATATATACTTCACCCAGGTTGCAATGGCGACTATCCGACTTATATACTTGTTTTAACATAGATCCACTTTGTATTGGTCTATGGCTATGTTCTTATCACATCGTAGATCCATTGTGTATTCTTTTGTGGCTGCAATCAAGTTAAGTCATAGAGATATGGATCCACATTGTATATCTAATGGCCATATCTTTAGTCAATACTATTATGGATCCATAGTGTATTTATTGGTGGCCATACTTTGAATCACTTGTAGTTCAAGCATAAGTATGCCTACCTTGGAAATGGAACACATATTAACATTGTTTGATGGTTTTCTACAGCTTCTACCAAGTTCCTCAATTCCATACCCTTGCTTCAAAGAATCTACAAAGTGTTTCATCCATCAACATTCATTTTCCAAATTCACACTTTGGGGGGGAATCTGTTACACATCAAAATTCCTCACTTCGACAGTGTCACATTCTCATTGTCGTAAGTGTCATATATGTCACACTTTTGTCACAAGTATCATAAGTGTGGCATCCTCTTTCCGTAAAGTATCGTATCACGAACGACACCATGAAGACACTTGCTACAACCCCTAAAACATGTTAGAAGAAGAAGCCCCATCATCTGATAGTCGAAACAAATGTTTTTCTAGGGAATTTCTCATCTTGGTAACTTTTGGGAAGATCAATGCTCCTTTGCTCATACACAGGGACCATTAGTGCTCTTTGTCCATTTAAGGGGGAGAGTTGTAGTGCTCTATTTCCCATTCTAAGGGAGCGTTGAGTTGGTTGAGGAAATCTTGGAAGAAATCATTTTCTTCTAAAAACATCTATGGATGGATCGAGTTGGTTTGGCTCGAATCTAACTCCAGGGATGCATCTAAGGGATATATCACAACTATTGGAGCCATATCCTCAACTAATTCCAAATATTCCCAAGGTAGTTGAGCCTCTCAAAGCCTATAAATGGAGGCATTCAAATGGTAAACAAGGAGGAAAAAATCAACAAAACATTGTTATTTTGATTGTGGATCTTTCGAGCAAGGGTTGGACGAGGAGGACTTGGAGAGGTTGTTGCAACATCATCTGAAGATTGTAATTTTCTTCTTGAATTTCTCATCTAATATACTTGGCCTATTTCCTTCAAGTATGTGGTTTCATGTGCTTGTCTATGTTTAATTTGATTTTCATAGATGAATTTGCTTTTCCTAATCCATTAGGGTAGAAGGAAGTCGCTTGTTTCTTGATGTTCATTGCAGGTATTGATTTGCGCCAGGAATCAGATAAAGATTGTGGATAGGAGCATTTAGGACAAACATTGTAAATAAATTACATCCTACTTTACCTTCTCCTCTCTTTTTCGATAAGCAAAATGAGTTTATAGGAATGGTAGTGTCCAAATGATTGTTTCTATCTTGGTATAAGGGTCAGTAATCCAAGGGAAATTTCACCTATCCACAGGGGAATATTTCCATAAAAATTGTCAAAGAACATATGAAGATTTTATTTTCCTTTTTCCAATTGCATCTTGTTGATAATGAGGCTGAATATCTGGTGATCAAAATTTTTGCAGCCACTCTCCATGACGATGCTAGAATATTGTTAAGAACCAAATATCAAGATAGCATAGAAAAACCTCAGAA
>SNQJ01S0182010.1:0-19191 GCA_010110895.2 Picea sitchensis | reverse complement strand
TGGTTGGACTGTTTTTAGTCTATTGAAAAATCATATTGAATGTTTGAGATTAATGTTGGATAAGTGCAGGCAATTTCAGATTGCCCTGAACTTGAAGAATTGTATTTTCTTTTCACCTTTTGGAGTGTTGTTAGGACACATATTGTGCAAGCAGGGGTTGTTGGTAGATCCTTCCAATATTGTTATCATTGTTGATCTACCTCCTCCTACGTCGGTTAGATAGTTGTGCACTACATTGGGACACACTAGATACTACAGGAAGTTTATTAAGGGCTACGCACAGATAACAACACCTATGGAGAATCTATTAAAGAAGGATAGTAAGTTTCAATGGACAGACGAATGCCAACAGAGCTTCAACACATTAAAGAAGAAAATGGTCACTGCGCCTATTTTGTTTTTTCCATATTGGAGTAAGGAATTCCATGCTCATGTTGATGCTTCATCAATTTCACTAGGAGCGGTTTTAGCACAACCAGCTGCACGAGATATTGAACACCCTATAGCCTTTGCTAGCAGGAATCTTTCTACATATAAAATGAATTATACTACCACTGAAAGAGAAGGCTTGGATATGGTATATGCGCTGCAGAAGTTTAGACACTACTTGTTGGGAGGAAATTTTAAGATGTTTACTGACCATTATGCATTGAAGTACTTAGTAAACAAGCCAGTGTTGGGGGAAAGAATATGAAAATGGCTATTATTATTATAGGAGTATGAATTTGAGATTGTGGCCAAGCCAGGGAGAATGAATAAGGGACTTGGCCACTTATCCAGTTTAGAAAATGGAGAGGAACCTACCAGTTTAGATGATACACTACCAGATGCACAGTTGTTGGCCATCAGGAAATTCAATGATCACCTCATCGAGCTAGTCCAGTTCTTGTCCACAGGAATGGAACCTCGCGAGTACACAATTATTCAAAAGAAATAGTTGGTAGTTCGTGCTTCAGATTTTCAACTTATAACTGGACAGTTATATAAGATGGGACCAAATGAGATCTTGAGGAGATGTGTTATGCAGTCATAAATACCATTGATTCTTGCAGAAGCACATGATAGCATCACAGGAGGACATTATGTAGGGAAAGCAACAATGCAGAAGGTTCTCATAGATGGCCTCTGGTGGCCCACTTTACATAAGGATGCTAAGGAATACTACAGAGCCTGCAATGTATGCCAAAGAGTAAGGAAGCCTTATAGAAGGGATGAGATGCCTTTAGAACCTCAGTTAACTTTATAAGAATTTGAGAAATTAGCTATTGACATTGTGGGACCGATCAACCCACCATAAAAGTGCACAACAACTAGATATATCACCACTGCTACAGAGTATTTGACAAGATGGGCAGAATCAAGAGAAGTTAAAGATTGTAGTGCAGCTACAGTTGTGCGGTTCATATTTGATGATATCATATCCAGATTTGGATGCCCGAAGATCCTTATGAGTGATCAAGGCACATACTTCATTAACAAAACTTTTGAATCCTTGACTCAGGAGTTCGAAGTTCACCATCATAAGAGCACACCATACCACCCACAAGCGAATGGTATAGTCGAATCTTTCAATAAGATTTTGGAAACAACATTGACTAAGATTGATTTGCAGTGTTAACAGGGATGATTGGGATTGGATAATTCTAGCAGTGTTATGGGATTATCGAACTACCTGCAAAAATTTAACAATGCAGACCCCCTTCAAGTTAGTTTATGGCCTGGACGTAGTGGTACCTATGGAATATTTCATTCATAGTTTACGAATTGCATCATTTGTAGGTGTGGATGACACATGCATTGTTCAATACAGGCTCGCTTAGTTAATGGAACTAGAGGAAGACAGGTTCATTGCAGGATTTCATCAGTAGGTACAAAATGAATGAGAAAAATCTTACCATGATAGACACATCAAGAAGAAAGCATTTAAACAAGGATATTTGGTACTTTTATATGATAGCAAGTTAATGAAGCATCCAAAAAATTTTAGGACACATTGGCTTGGGCCATTTGAGGTTTTCTATGTTAAAGAAGGTGGAGATGTGCAGTTGAATAATCTTAATGGGAGTCGATTGAAGTAGTATTGTGACAACCAGCTTCCTAGCAACTCTCAGTAAAAGAAAAGGAAGAAGGGTCTAGGTTCTGGGTGCAGTTGAGACTGGGTAACAGACACAGAAAAGACAGTTTTCACACGGTATGTAGGGACATAGCAGAAAGCACGAGCTGCTCTGCGTAGTCTGCAGTTGAAGTAATAAAGAAGGCTCAACCCTGTAGTGACTCGGGACTAGTCACATGTGAGTGTTGGGGGCCTGTTGTCCCTTGGTCATGTATGATGGAAGAAAGAGAAGATTAAGGAAGAAGAAAGACAAAGTGTGAAGTGTGCAAAAGTCACACAAACCGAGGAAGGGTTGAAGTGGTTAAAGAAGCAGAAAAGAAGGAACAAAGTAAGGGAAAGCAAGTCTTTGAAAGACAAGATCAAGGAAGAAAAAGACATAAAGAAGATAGATCGTGGAAAAGTCAGCAAATGGAAGAGGATAATAATGGGTGCTTTGGAGTACCTCATGGAGAAGAAGGAATAATAGATCGACGAAGTCCTTAAAATGCAGGTTATGTGGACCTAGGGTTTTGGCACCTGGGCTTCGGTCTAGGGTTGTCTAAGAGTCATGGAATGTATAAATAGAGGTCTAGAAGAGTTGAGAGGGGGTGATAGTGATATTTGAGATGTAAAAGTGTTATATTTTAGTGTATTCTTATATTTTGGATCTTCAGTTGGGTGCGAAGATTGACCTTGCAGTTGGTTGCACGGGGAGAGGGAATAAAGAGGAATAGAGAGAACGATATGCAGCTAAGTGCACAGATAGAACTGTATATTTTCATCTATTCTATAAATAAACATAGTTATGTGGGTGTAGCCCTAGGGGGAGGGTGAACCACGTAAAATATTGTTGTTCTATGTGATTGATGCCTTCCTATTTACTATTATTGCACTGTTATTGTTCATGTTGAAGATAAGAAGATATAACCTAATTCGTGAAGTTAGCATAATAATGTTAAGAACCTCTAGGTTATTTGGCATTGTTGTTTTGGAATCATCTTGCATCTCCTCTAGTTGTAGACACGTGTGTCCTGCAACCCCCCTATTGCTACTTCGTGTGAGACTTCATCTTCTTTGTAGGTATTGTCGTAAGGGCCAGTAGTTAGGGTTTGTTGGTGCATTGTTAGAGTTGAACCCTGGGTCTGCCCCTGTGCCAATAGAGGTGTGACTAGGACCTAGGGAACCAAAAATGACTCAGGATAGAACTAGACCGTACGACCCTCTTACATGGTAAGGACACATGGAGTTCGAGACCAGTGACTTAATTCACTTGTATTAATCGGAGTCAGGACTTTCCTTAAGCTATTCGTTATAAAACCAAATCCTATCTTGCCGATGCCAAAAAGTGTCAAGGACCGACGATCTATGGTAAACCTACCCAAGTGCTCTCAGATCGGCTCCCTCAAAAAATTCTCGATGCCAAAAACACATCAGGGATCGACGATAGTAGATAACCTTATCGTGGTCTAAATGTTTGTTGTGATCCTTCTGTAGTTTCCCCGATCCCTATAAAGTGCGTCGGGCATTGGCTATCGACAATTTCTTTATGTCCTTTGTTAATGTTTGTCTTCCTTGTATTTTACCGATGCTGAAGGGGATCGGCTATCTCTCGAACCTTTATACGAAAAACTTATGTAAACCAAAAATTCATTTTTTCGATGCCGATGAGCATCAGCACTCGATGATTGTTGTTTTACATGTGGTTCCTTTACTTGCTTGCATTCTTTCCGACGTCAAACCTGGGTGCGTTAGGTGCAGTTTTTGGCTGTTGATTATTAATTCAAGTGTTAAGGTATTTTATTCATGAGGTTTCATAAGTTCAAACAAACCTAAATAGGTGATGAGATTCATGAAAACAAACAAAGATAAAACATTTTCGAAAATGAAATCGAGTAAGATAGTGTAGAAAACAAGTGGTACCCAAAAAGTGACAAAATTTGATAAGGCTTTTTAGGGTGTGTTGAGTGCTCAACAGTGTACTATCCATCTATGAGAGTCTTACCTGAAAGTATACTAACCTTCATGTATTTATTCCACCTTCACCAACACATTCCTCTACCAATCACGTACTGATGTCACCAACATACTATCACAAGATATGTGCATGTACCATACCATGTACTAACATGTACCATACATAAACCATGCACATAAACACCTATACCATACCATGTGCCAAACCATGCACATCAACCTGTACCATGATCTGTACCATCACAAATGTATCAACCATGCAATGAACCTATACCATTTCATCAATGGTATTCCATATCATTCCATACACCATGTACCATAAGATATTCTAAACAATTAATACCAATAGTGTACCTCAACAAAACCATCATCACCAAGAGATGTATCATATCCATGTGCTACCAGATACCAAGTGTATACATTAGCAATGTGTCAATATCAATGTTAGACCTATAACACGACAACCAAATGTCCAACGATATTGTCCAAATCTATAGGGCTTCGATACTTCCCTAAGGGTTGACATCAATCTCTAATATCACTCTCCAAAGGTTGACATCAATGACAACCAACTTTCCAACATGTTGCACAACAAGGAGGGCTCTCAGATTTGAAGAAATATTTGCACAAAAATTGAGGCATATTAATGTTGTTATCATTATGTACAACATTGTACAACAAACCCATAATTGTGTGCATGAATTTCTAGACAATTAGTAAAACATTTAATGTTGCAACAATTATACAACAATACATAATACTTTCACAGTTTTCAAGGAGTTGATTTGGCACTGTTCTCAAGGAGTATTTGCACGGGTTTTGAGATAAGTTTGAGATAAGAAACAATAAAATATCCCTCTCTCTACTAGTTTTCCCTTCAGGGTTTTTCCAGGGGCATTGCCCAAAACTCTTGTGTTATTTTTTGGGGGGTTGTTTCCTATTTTAACTTGAATATCATTGAATATATATTTTTGTGAAAGGTTATTTGGGAAGGTATTATTGATAGAGAAAAATTGCAGAAGAGAAAGTGTGGTAGGAAAAGTACGGAAGAAAAAGTGTGACAGAAAAATCACGGTAGAAAAATAGCGACAAAAAAAGTGCGGTAGAAAAATCATGGCAGAAAAAGCGTGGCAGAAAAATCACGACAGAAAATTTGTCGCAGAAAAAGTGTGGCAGAAAAATCGTGACAAAAAAATCGTCGCAACAACACGGTTGGGGTCTATTTATGAGAGATATGGCACATCTTGTTTGAGGTATGTTTTGTGAGCTAGGTTTTACCTCTTGAGATGGTATTGGATGTTTAGTATTGCTGCATATATCATATTTGTTGAGGGATACAATTGGTATTTTGTTGTTATTATTTGGCATGTGGGTATTGGTCTTTTGGTTTTGATGTGTTGTTGAATTTGTTGGTTTATCTTGAGGATACATAACAATGAGGTTATGGCATATGGTGTCAGGCTGCTAAATTGAAGCTTTTAAGTGACCTGAAACACTAAATTGTCAAACCAGGGTTGGTAAACTTCGAGCTGATACACAATATGTGCAGGTAAGCATCTAGTCTCTATCCAAATGCTATCCTAACAAGAAAACACACACCTATTCTGAGAACTTGAATTCTAATAACTAACTCGAAACGGATCATTTCCTACCAAGTCATAAACAGAAAAACAGTCTTGGGCTCAATTGTTGGTACTGCTATTTCTATTCAAAAGTGTGGTTCTATGAAGTCATTCTACCTCTATGTTCAATCATCTACCATCAGGATTTCCGTTTAAGTCATGACACACAGAGTAATTTCGAAAATGCATTCAATCTGGTCATCGAAATGAATCCGAAACTGTCTACAGGAAAACAGAGTATTATGCTACTAACTGGTACCAGGAGCTCCTTTTGTTCTAACTGTAACCTAACTGTTCTAAGCACGCAAAGCAACTACTATCTAATAAAGCAAAGTGCATGCTAATTTTGAGTTATGTTCGAAGTGAAAGTGAAAACCAAACAACCATATGCATATGCTAACCCTACAGGCATCAGTCCTGTGTTTAATATTCAGCAATGTCAAAGATAATAGTGCATTGTAACGATTCAATTGAGGAAAAAATAAACACAATCCTGAAACTTTTAAAGTGTCGTGTAAGCAAACGTTAACACACTGCAATGAACTGAAACTATGATAAACCGAAACGAAATCTGTGAACGCTAAGCTACCTCAGATGCAAGTTATAACTGGTCATCGAATGAACCAAACTGCCTATTGTGAAAACGTAGTATTATGCTACTAACTCGAGGTCACCGTGGAGTCTTTTGTTCTAATCAGAATCTAACCGTCGGCACGCAAAGCAACTACTATCTAATAAAGCAAAGTGCATGCTAATTTTGAGTTATGTTCAAGTGAAAGTGAAACCAAACAACTATATGCATGCTAAATCCTACGCATATCAGTCCTGTGTTTAATATTCATCAATGTCAAAGATAATAGTGCATTGTAACGATTCAATTGAGGAAAAATAAACACCAACTCAAACTTCTTTGTAGCGTCGCGGTAAGCAAACGCTAACACACCGCGAATGAACTGAAACTATGATAAACCAAATCCAAATCTGTAAACGCTGTTACCTCGGATGCAAGTTATAAAACCTCGAAATGAACTATAGCTATAACAACACAAACTAAACCTATTGCAAAATTATAAAATGACTTGAACCTGTTTGGCGGGTCCAACCAAATGGCACAAACGCTGCGGGAAACGACCGCATTTCCACTAGATCATCTCGCCGGGATACAATAGAAATCCACGCTTCATTAACTCATCAAAATAATAATTGCATCATATGATACGAATAGTATATGCAATGCCAGCTTGTATTGAAGACATAAGTTCAGCATAATCCAACAACAATAGTAAACGACAATGCGAATAGTATTATGGTAACCCGCTCGAAGTGATCCTGTGTTTTAATAGAAGTCTCATTGTTCATAAAAGTCGAATAACAAAGATTCCTAAAACAAACAGATCCCTGATCCAAGAACAGTCGTGGAATCAAATTAAAAACGTATTTCACATCTTCGCGACACGTAGTGTCACAAAGTGTAAATGATGAAGAATAATCGGTCCAGGTTTATCATTATGCTCTCGAGTGCCCTGTATGAAGGACTCCACTGGTCTGAACCTTTCTGCCCTTCATTCGAACCATAACGCACACCATAATGCGCACATCTCTCGAACGGCTCCATCGGTACCTCCACTAAAAAGTAAGGTTTATACCTCGTAACGCAGATCCTGCTCCAAAATAGCAAAGGGTACCCCAACCTAAACGCTATTAGTCCATTATATATTTAGAGCATTAAAGTGCATAAAATAGTTTGAAATGCAAAGATACCTTAGGTGACCCCTTTGAATGGTAAGGAGATGTTGAATATGTCAAAATGAGGTCGTGCGGTGGTAATCGGGTATGAATGGAGGTCCGGTGGTATATAATAGTAGCAAAGAGCATGGTCAAAACCGAGGACCAACATACCCCACATCAAGTTCTTGCCCCGTCTCAACAAAAATCAAAACTGGTAGCCATCATAGGGTTGCAACAGCTGCAACCAAAGATCCGTGAGCCCTCCGGCTCGTGATTCCTCATTTCTCTTAAGGACCCCGCTGATTATAATACGCTTCTTAGCAATCCTTTGAAGTTGTTTGTTTCTTTTGAAAATATCCCTCTTTTTCTTCTTTAACCTTTCAATTTTTTGATAAGAGGTGGGTCACCCTCGGTTTTAGGAGTTCGCTTTCGCTTAACATAATCAGTCCAATACACTGCATTCATGCAATTTTTCCTTCAATCTACTGTTCCTGCCCTCTAGCTTCGGGCCACCATTGGCTTCAAGGTCCGACTGGAGGAGAGCTCGCAGCGGGTTTTCAAATGTTTTCTCTTGTTCAAGCTGTGCTGGGGGGCTAGACACATGGGTAACCTCTTCAGGGCTTTGAGAAGGAGTATGAAATCTATCATAATCGTGATCAACAGTGGATTTAGGAGGGAGTGCATCTGGGGTACGTTCATAAGTATCACCAATAAAGCACGACCATCGAGTTCGCTTCGCTGAATCTGGATGAGTGTATAAGTGTCAACTAGATGGGGTTCGTGGGTGAGCTCTTAGTATTTGAACGGGGTACCGTTGAAAATTTGAATGGATTCATCCTCAATCATTTTCTGCGTAAAGGGTCTGGTTCTAATTTAATTTTCTCGAATGAGATGGGATAAAGGTCCAAAATATCTCGTGATGGTTCGGCCTCGTGACCATCTATGTTTTCCAATATTTCTTGTGTGGGGTAGTTGGGTATCGAGTCATCCATCCCCGACAATAAAATTTTTCATTTTCTCTTCGGGTTCCTCCTAGGCTGATCAATTGACTCAACTAGCCCCTCCAATCAATTATGCGTTATCATACCGGGGAAGAACTCTGACCGCAATGTCCTACTTCAGAGGGTGGGGTGGCCTTCCCACTGCGATTAGTTTCACCTTATCATTGATTGAGATTCGGGTCGGTTTCTAGTAGGCCTTTCGGTCCTGCCAGGACTTTCTTTATCCTTGTGGTTCGCTTTGCGCGGGAAACAGTTTCACCTTCTTTAGTTTTGATCGGGTCCCCGAGCTGGTGTTTCGAGTAGTGAAGATGTCCCAAGTCTCTTGCTTTTGATAGTGCGGTTTTCGGATCAAGATTTTAATTAACCCGGCGGAATAAACTCCCCAAACTCACTAACTTTGAACCCGCCCATCCTTTTCAAACTTTTTGACAGGAAAAATGGTATGTTCAGCAAGGTACTTGTGAAGTGCAGTAGGAGTCGGGTGTGGCAGGGGAAGATAATGGTGCATCGACCCTCGCATGTTAAATAAAACTGAAGGATGATCAACACTTACCACCGTATCTTTCCCAAAGTTCGGGCTGACGTTCTCGGTCCATTTTGTGTCGTTCCATCAATTTTAAATAACCTACAAGACAGAGTTCCTCTTATCCAATCTGCCCCTTCGGCCCACCCTCCGCCCGGGTGGTGGGTAACTGATCGCTTCCCCGCGAATAAACTTCTCCTCGTGACCCTGAACCTAACTACCACCTTGGCGGTTCCTTACCCATCTAAATGCGCGGCAAGTCGAGGGTGATGGAATCATATACCCATTGAATTTTGAAATGGTTCTACCCGGCTTGAAATTTCTGCCTTTATATTCCTGATATTTCCGTGTCAGCCAGAGGTTTCGTTCGCGGGCGGTCATGCACTACATCTTTTGGCATAACAGGGAGAGTCGATTGTTAGCAGTGGAGGTTGGTTGAGGCGACGAGAGCAAATGAGAGGGGAGAATGCGAGCAGGGATCGTGGTGAAAGGAACGGTCGGGTCGAAACCGATGTGAAAACATTTGAATTGTTGTGGGAATTGTGATAGGGTGTCACAGATGGAGGTCGCATAAGGGTGTAGAGTTATTATAACCGAGTCAAATTGAAATAAGCCCCGGTAATGGTGGATGTTCCGCGACACTAGATGGTATGGTAGATTAGTTCGTTTAGGTACAGTCGTGGAAATAATGAAATGCTATGGCGTGATTAAGGTACCTTTAGTTCAAACATTAATATGCGGATTAATACAATAAATTGATATGAACTTATACGCACTTAAGTTACATTACCTTTACCCATTGTTATGCAAAGTTTACTGTGGAATTTTACATTTGAGGCTAAGTCTGGATTTAAAGGCACGCAAACATTATGGGGCCGCCTCCGGTCTTTTGATGAACCCGAACGGTGAATTTTATAATCGCAATCGACCGTTCACCGAATCATTCTGAAATCTCGAAGCATACTTTCCATCGACATATAAGGAAAATCTTTGCCGGGGAATCATTCTGGCTAAGTCCGATTTTAAAGCACCAAAGTTGTAGCCGCCTGGTCTTTCTCGGCCGGGTCAGAACCGATAAACTTTGTGGGTCGGTACCGACCGTACCACCGAACATTCGGGAATCGTAAGAATTTGAAATCGTGATAATACCATCAGAAAACTTCCCCGTTATGACGATGATTATCTTAGATGACCCCGAATCCCTCGCTTCTTGTTCTCGTCATGCAAAAGATCAATTTAAATCATGTCTTCAATCGTACTCTTCAAAGCTTCCATTCCCGTACAAGTCCGATTTGTGTGAATAGATGTACGGAGTTTAACACAAATAAATCATTGGATTATCCGCCATTGATGAATGTTGTTAACCGATGCAAGATCTACTCCACCCGTGGATGTCAATGGGCCTCAAGGTACCTATAGCACATCCTAAATAGGTAGGAATAGAGGTGTCGGTGTCGAGTCACCTGTGGGATCCATCAACCAAGAGACATTGGTGTATTCCCATGGCTGTTGGAAAAGACATCCGCCATTAAGGCATGCAGTCCGTGGTGCTATGGTCTCTAATCTCGCCCATAAGGTGTCATGTCGATGGAGTGAGATTTGTTGAAAGGTGGACCTTAACGTATTCCACATCATCCAACACGAGTGTATATAAAATTTTGCGCACATAATTTTTAGGGACAAGCCAACACCGCTAGGATTTTACGAGTCAAGCTAGTTCATGCTCATTGCTTCCTCAAATTTAGAGAGTCCGAGGAAATGCCAAAAGAATACTCTTTTCGCGTTTCTTTCCCATAGTAATTCACTAGGCTTGGTAAAGAATAATCCTATACCCCGGAGCAATTCCTTTCAGATTTTAATGAGCAAACTAAGGGAGAAAACAAGCTCGAATGTACTTGGTGCAAAATAAGTTAGCCATGTTGATAAGAAAATCTCACGAAGTAAAACAATATTACCTTCTTACATGTTGTGAAAAAGTGATGAAGTTAAATTCTGTACTTTCTTTACAAATCCCGTAAAACTGAAAACAACATATCAACACATCCAAGAAAAAAAAAAATGTTTTTTTTTATATTATTTGATTTTTCTTTTTCTAAAAAATCTACTATTTACAAAGTTTTAAAACAATATGCATGATTGTTGAGTAAAGGTGAGAGGAAGAATCCTCTCCTACTATCTTAAATTCCGTTTGCTTAGCCACTTCCTGCAAGAAATCATCTTTGACAAAGGCTTGTTGTACACTTTCAACCGATGTCCATTCACTACAAAGGAATTCTCAGAATCATCTATGGTTCTAATCTTGACGTAACCGTTGGTCAAAAACAATTTCTACTTTGTAAGGTCCCAACCATCTCATTGCAAGTTTCCTTTGAAATTCCTCATATCTGGAATCAAGAGTAATGCCCAATCCCCCGGTTGAAAATTCTTTTTCTTAATGTATTTATCATGCCACTTGTTGTACTGGCTTCGGCACAAGGATAAATTTTGAAGAGCATCCCCGCCTCATTTCTCCCGCAATTAAGTTGTACGACCCTCTCTGGCTTCACTCAAATCCAACCCCATGAGCCGCTAGGCGGAATGTATGGATCTAAAACTCGATGTGAAGGAGAATTTGTTTACCAAATACCAACCCGTATGAGTATGACCAAAGTGGTATTCCTCCATGTAGTCCGCTATGCCCATAAAGCTTCTGGAAGTCCTGGTCGGCCTACTTTTATGATGCAAGTGTATGGTTCTATCGGTTCTTCAAAAACTTTGAGCAGGATTCCACTTCGCCCAATTTGTGGATGGTAGGGGGGAGGACTTACGGTGTTTGATCCCATATCTGTCGCTGAGTTCTTTCATCAATTTGAAGTAAATTGAGCACCTTGGTATGTAACAATCTCTCGTGGAACACAGAAGCGGGTAAAGATCTCTTCATACATGAACTCAATCACTAATTTCTCAGTTGTTCGAGCAGGCTTTTGCCTCTCACCACTTGGTCACAAAATCTGTAAAACCAAGATGTACTTTTCCTTGACATCGGGGCAATTGGCTCTACAAAGTCTAATGCCCATTTATCAAATGGTTCAATTACAACTCGTGGTCGTAAGGGAATTTCGTCACCAGTACCTTTCCTCATCTTTGACAACTGCCACAGCCTTTCCTTACATACTTCATTGTATCTTTGAACAGTTATCGCCAATAGTATCCCTGATCAGTACACTTGTGCTGCTTGTTCTTCTTGTCATAGAAATGTTCCTCCCCAGCATGGGCTCCATCATGATAGTTTCTGGAAGATATCTGGGATTTCATCTTCCTGGACACATCTCCTAATAATCATGTCGATTCTTGTATAGAAGAGATCACTCACCACCCAAGAATAGTAAGCACCTGTTGGATAATTCTTTTTTCTTTGTGGAGGCGATAAGTGAGTCGGGTATTCTTCCTATAGCTAAGTAGTTTGATGTATCTACAAACCATGTATCTGGTACCACCGCGAAACAAATGTCTATCAGTGGAAGTTACCATCCATCAAGTACCGTACTATCTTGGGAATGAGAAAGAAAAATCAAGAACTACATTCTTTCCCCGTCGAATAATGATGGTAATGCTGACCTTTAAAGAAAGTTACTCTGGGTGATTCTACCTCACAAGAGGACCGGTTTATTCATCAAGAATCTGATTGGTGAGTGGTCGGTGTGCGAACACCTCATATCCAAGATGTAGCAAGAACTTGTTGATGGAATGAACTACCGCTAAAAACTCTTTCTCTCACATCGTAGTTCAATCTGGGGGCTCTCAAGTTCTTGATGGTAAAGTAGATTGTATAATTCGGTTGGTTCTCCTTTGCCCAAGCACTCCTCCTAAAAAAGTGTCTGAGGCATCAAGAGATGCAGCGAAGGGACCAATTTGGCCCTCTAAGGATAGTTGCCATAGACAGTTTTGCTTTTTAATTCTCAAAAGCACTCTGACAAATATCATCCCAACAGAATTGTATCCTTTGTCAGCAGTTTAAAAATGGGGCTCTCACCAGGAATTTTCAATAATCGTTTTAGAGATTGATGTTCCAAAGCTTCTCTTACACTTTCCTGGTCTTCTTTGGAGAGGAGGTTAACCATCACCTCATCTATCGGGTCTACTTTGATTCCTTCAAGAGATGACAGGACCCAACACAATCCCTCACTCAGCTTAAGAGCATTTTGCATTTTTCATGGTCGAGGATAGGTTTGACTCTCTCTTGGCAGCGGGGATCATGACTTTCTCTAGGTTACTCAAGGCTTCTTCAAGGTGTTACCATAGACAAGAAAATCATCCATGTAAACCTCCACACAGCCAATCCAAGTCAAAACACCAAGGACAAACAAATGTCACAGAGCATTACATAACCAAAAGGCAAGACTTGGTAGGCATATGCCCTGCGACATGTGAATGCTGTTCTAACCTGGCTCCTCGTGGAGTAACTGAATTTGATTGTACCCACTATACCCATCCAAAGAAAGAAAATATATTTTGCTAGCCAAGGTATCCAAACCCGGTCTATGAAGGTGAGAAAAGTAGTCCTTCATGGTTGCCTTGTTTAGCTCCCTAAAGTCTACACACATCCTCCACTTCTCTCAATTTCTTGGGTACCACCACAAGAGGTGAAACCCACTATCGTCAGAAATTGGATAGATGAACTTAAACATTTAGTACTTTCACCTTTTACAAAGTCTTCAAGATTGGATTCATCTTCCTGGTGGGTCGCCTCACCGTCATCCCCGGTTGGATATATATGTGGTGAATGCAAATGTCAGGGTGGATTCCCTTCATATCATTGTATTCCCAAGCAAAATCCCCGGATCGTTCTTTCAAAAGTTTCATTAATCGTTCTCGCTTGACCGATACTTAATTCAAAGTTGATGTATAGACATCTACCCGGGCTAAAGTTCTACTGGAATGGTATATGGCCCCGAGTGTTCACTGTTTCTGAACACTCAGTGAAAACCATGGATGGTGAAAATGAAGAAAATAGATCACTTCGCTCCTGAAAATCCTCTCTAAAAATCCGATCATATTGCGATAGGTCCGTGGAAACTCAACATTTTCTATCACAAAAAGAAACTGACTTAAAATGTCATCTTCTGTGGGTTCTGCATGATCTTCATCATCAGAGAATAAAGGTTCCTCATCTTCATTCTCAAAATAGGGGCACTTCAAACAGCATAATTCTTCTGTATCAGCTCAGCAGGTGGAAACTTAGTAAGTTTTTGTGAAGAAATGACATTTGAAATGAACATGTCTCCACCAAGCGACATCCTATGAGCATCACGTAATACCGTATTCTCCTAGAATGATTGGATGGCCTTTTGTGGGATCCTTGAATGAATTATCATGAAGTCCACGGATACTCCCAATGAGGCTAAAGTCACAAGGATGTCATCAAGAACCCAACAGGTTTTATAGTGGTTATGTCAAATACCAAGGCATCAGAGGGAGTAGGGCTTAAATTGGTCTAATCTTTGTAACGCCCACCGTGTTGTTATCATTATATTAATGGTTTCCACCCAACCACTAAAAGTATTACCAATAGATACATTATTGATGGTCATTGAAACTATTGGGTTCCTTGGGTTGGCATACTTTACCATCTTTGGTGTTTCAGAAATACAATTTGGTGACTGTCCTACTAGGTGTATTTTGGGTGGATCTTTCTATTTTCGTCTTGGTTTCTTGATGCAGAGTTATTTTATGGTTTTGGAATAGATGGGGACATCTTTGATTGCCCGTAACAATGGAATCTTAACACGCATATTTTCAGTTTAGTCATAATGTCAAACTCGGATTGTATAATTGGTTTTTCAAAGAGCAAATTTCGAAAAGGGAGGCTCTTGGGAACCCTCGAGGTTGTGTGTTAGGGTTGTATTCGTGATTCTTTCTCTCGCTTCTAATGATAACATCCCTCAGGGGCCCCAACATAAATTATTTGTAGGCTCATCTTCGTTCTTCAATGACAATTGGGTTGTTTTGTTTTGGCCGATTTTTACTAAAACCCTTCCATCAGAAGTTGTAACTTCTTGTATAGAAATGGGATTTATGTTGTGAGCTGGATAGTTCTAGAAATCAGCCATGGAGTGGTATGGGTGGTCTGTGGTTCAGATTTTGAATGGGTTGAGTTTCGCAAACAGTAGGACGGGTGGATTCTCAGGACTCCGCCATGGTTTTGTGGAATGGGTGGCAAGGCGAGCAAAAACCGTAGTAACCGTAATGGAGGGGTAAACCCCGCAATAATTGGCCGCAAATTTGGAGGATAATCGTGTATGGATTCCGAGACCGGGTAACGCATGTTGCTGTTGGTTATCTCTAAAGTTTGATTTCTCCATCCTCGCACCGTATCGGTGCTGTGGACATTTTGTGGAGGCCAATTTGGCCGTTCCATGGGTGTCATACAGAGAAGGGTGATATACCGGAAGATTGTGGGGTGGTTCTGATAATTTTGCATTTGATTCCTAGGTTTCCAAGGTTTTAGGGGTGCATATTGAGTCCCCAGAGCTTCCTGAATTGCCTCCAGCCCGTAAGGATGATACCGTTTTGTATGATTTTCACATTAATACATACTGCAGCCACAATCCAAGGGACACTCGAAGCGGATGTCTTTTATGCATTTAGGAGAGAAAATATGTCGAGGGACAAGGTTTTCCTCTCCCCGCTTTTTTTATTAACTTCAAGGTGTTCAGTTGAGAGCCAATTGTTCCTAATAAATTGCTTTAAAGTTTTCCAAAAGGTTCTGTAATTCAACTCTAGTAACTCCACCAAATGTGATGTTTGGTATTTTGTTAACCGTTCTCTCACACTTTTTGCAGCTTTCCTTTACTTCTTGAGTAAGTTCTAAAGAGTTCACAAATTGTTTCAAAGTTTTTCCGGTAAATGTCTCTTGCGCCATTAAATTGAGGGTATCGATGTATTCTCCAAAACTCCTCTTTCAATAAAAGAGTCTTGATTGCTTCCTCCTGGAGATCAGTGCATTTAGATTTTTGAAGGGTAAAGATGAATCTTTCTAGAAAATCCTCAAGGATTTTCTTCATCTTGTTAAGGTAGCTTGAAGATGTCATTTCGAACTCTTTGGTTCTCAAGTAGTGATCCCTGGTACTTCTTAAAATTTTAATACCAGATTCCCAAGTTCTAATGTTGTATTCTCCCAAACCTATGAACCAACGTAATGCAGAATACTTCAAGGTGGCAGGGAATAACTTTAGTTTGTTCTGAGATAATTATAAGTCCTGCACAAGATGTCAAACTCAAAGAGAAAGACATCCGGTCCTACTATGTTTCCCATGGAAGGTTGGCAAAGGCCGAAGTGGATATTTTTCATAGTGACATTCTGTATCATCGGCCCAAAATAGAAACTAAAGGTTTCTCTCGATGCTACCCCATTCTCTATTTGTCCTTCCCTTCATTTTCAATAAGGAAAGATCCTCGTAGTAAGTTTCTCCCCATTCCTATGGTGAAAGGATTACCGCGAATGGTGTATACAATCCCGATCTTTGGTGAGGGTGTGAAATCACACTTTTCTGGATTCTTTTTGTCAGAAGCTTTATCTCCTATTGGTCTTTTTGAGGGTCCCATGTCCCTCAATGTCACAGTTGTAGCTGCTATCTGTGAAATTACAGAGTTAGGGTTCCCGAGCAGGTGGTGTATTCTCTCTTGGTCAACCATGTCATCCAAGTTGGGCCGGATCATCATGACTTGAGTTTCATTGGATGTATGGTACATGTTTCCTGTTCGATTTCCTGCCTCTACTGTAATTTCAGTCTCGGGCTACATCGCTTCTTTTGAGTGGAGGTCTTTCTTTGGGGTTTTGCATTTTATAAATCTATCTCTAAAATCTCTATTTCATGAAATCATATTAAAACTAAAATGAAAACTAAGATTGAGTTTCAGAGTACCGTGATAACTGATATGTCGGTCTCACCCTTTTTGTTTCATAGCTTGCTCTAATCTCAACTCAAGCTAACACACCAAACCAAAATAAGTGCTTTCTAAAACTAATCAAAACAACTGCCTTCTTACCTTTTAAACAAATCACTCTAAGAATTCCGCCAAAATGTCAGTCAAGCAATTGAAGATTTGAATGACCTCAAACACTAAATTGTCAAACCAGTGGTTGAACTTCGGGAGCTGATACACAATATGTCCGTGTGTAAGAATCTAGTCTCTATCTAATGCTATCCTAAGAAGAAAACACACACCTATTCCGAGAACTTGAATTCTAATAACTAACTCAAAACTGAACATTTCCTACCAAGTCATAAACAAAAACGCCTTGGGCCTAATTCGTCGTACCGTTTTTTCTATTCAAAAGTGTGGTTCTATGAAGTCATTCTACCTCTATTTTCAATAATCTACCATCAGGATTTCCATTTAAGTCGCGACACACAGAATAATTTCGAAAATGCATTCAATATGGTCATCGAAATGAACTTAAACCGCCTACGTGAGTTCGTATATTATGCTAATTACTGGTACCAGGAGCTCCTTTGTTCTAACTGTACTCTACTGTTTTAAGCAAGCAAGGCAACTATTGTATAATAAAGCAAAGTGCATGCTAATTTTGAGTTATATTCGGTGAAAGTGAAACCAAACAACCATATGCATATTATAACCCTACAGGCATCAGTCCTATGTTTAATATTCAGCAATGTCAAAGATAGTGGTACGCTGTAATGATTCAATTGAGGAACAAATAAACACAACTCGAACTTGTAAAGTGTAAGCAAACGTTAACACACTGCAATGAACTCAAACTATGATAAACCGAAACAAAATCTGCGAACGCTAAGCTACCTCGGATGCAAGTTATAAAACCTCGAAATGAACTATAGCTATAACAACACAAACTAAACCCATTGCAAATTAAGGCAACACTTAAAATTAGTTTGGCTGGCCCAACCAAATCCAAGACAAACGCCGTGGAGAAACAAACTGTGAGCCGACTAGATCATTCGATACAGATATAGTGTAACTCCATGCTTCATTAACTCATCAAAATAATAATTTATCATATGATTTAATAGTATACGCAACAACAGCTTGTATTCAAGACATAAGTTCATAGCATTATAGCAAACGGCAACAGTAATAGTAAAAGTAGTAGTAGTAACCCGTTCTCAACAGTGATCCTAGGTTTTAATAGAAGTCTCATTGTTCATAACAATCGAATAACAAAGATGCCTAAACAAACGGATCCCCCATCCAAGAATAGTCGTGGAATCAGTTAAAACATATATGATCACATCTTCGTGACACATAGTATCACGAAGTGTGAATCATGAAAATTTAACGACTCGGTTCTATCATTGTGCCTTCAATAATCATATGAGAAATGACTCCATCTGTCATGTAAAACGCACTATCTCCCACTCTGGCCATAACACACAGATCTTTAGCAGCTTCGTTAGTATACCTCCACGGGTGCGGGTTGGTACCTGGTACCGAGATCCTGTTCCAAAAATAGTAGTGGTACCTAACCCAAACGTTATTAGTTCCATTATCAATTTAAAGCATTAAAGTGCATAAAAATAGTTTGAAATGCAAAGATACCTTAGGTGACCCCTTTGAATAGTAAGGAGATGTTAAGTATGTCAAAATGAGGTCAAAAGGGTGGTACTGGCCTATGAATGGAGGTCTGTGGTATATAATATAGGCAAAGAGCATGGTCAAAACCGGGGACCAACATATGGTTTGATGTAATGGTTTATGGTATTTGGTTATGGATAGTGTGATGTATTGCTAGAGAAATTTTGATGGTTATATTGGTATATGTACTTCGTGTATGTTTGAGGTACATGGTTGAGACAAGTAGTTGATGAGCTGGCACATACATGAGGTGTATACTTGATGATGTTGGTACATATTGGTGAGTCATAGTTGATGTGTATTTGAAGCATTATCGATACATATTTGGTGCATGGTTGATGCACTCATTTATGGTACAAGTTGAGGAACAAGTTGATGTATGGTACATGATCTCATAGGTTATTGGTACAGGTTGTTACAGGTTGATTACAGGTTGATTGGTACATGTTTACAGTAGTATATATCATAGTGATAGTGTGATAGTGGTTCCATCAGTCTATTTCTACGTCAGGGCGATTGGACGAGGCAAGGATGTTGAAATTACTAAGACAACTGAGAGGGGCGCTGAATCAGTTGTTATTGTGCTTAAACAATAATAAGTCTATTAAACCATTTTTAATATTTCATCAAGTGACCATCAATATTATACATCATATG
>SNQJ01S0182009.1:8946-19192 GCA_010110895.2 Picea sitchensis | reverse complement strand
TGGTGAAATTAATGAGGTATTTTGGTTGAGGTATGTTACAGATAGAGGTTGTAAACAATGAGGTTGTGGCACATGGTTTGATGTAATGGTTTATGGTATTTGGCTATGGATAGTGTGATGTATTGCTAGAGAAATTTTGATGGTTATATTGGAATATGTATTTGGTATATGGTTGAGGTGCATGTTGGGTACATGGTTGAGACAAGTAGTTGATGAGTTGGCACATAGATGAGGTGTATAGTTGATGATGTTGGTACATCTTGATGAGTCGTAGTTTATGTGTATTTGATGCATGATTGGTACATATTTGGTGCATGGTTGATGCACTCGTTGATGGTACAGGTTGAGGTATAGGTTGGTGCATGGTTGATGCACTTGTTTATGGTACAAGATGATTACAGGTTGGTGCATGGTTGATGCACGTGTTTATGGTACATGTTGATTACAGGTTGATTAGTACAGGTTTATAGCAGTATATCTCACAATAATAGTGTGACAGTGGTTCCATCATTCTACTTTTATTTCAGGCTGGTTATATGGGGCAAGGACAGGTGGTTGTAGCCACCTTCCAGTTGTAGCCAAAGAACATAGGAGGTTGTAGCCTCCTTTTGGTTGTAGCCAGAGAATTTGGAGTTGGAGCTTCCCTCAGGTTGTAGCCTGAGAAACTAGGGGGTTGGAGCCTCCTTCTAGTTGTAGTTGGAAAACAAAGGAAGTTGGTGCTTCCAATGAATGTAATTCTTAAAGACATATAATAAAAAGCATTATGTGGTTTTCTCCCGCTTTATGTTTCCACTTAAAAACATGGGTGTATTGTGTATGTGTATGATTGCTCATTTGTTAATTGTTTATTTACTCTACAACTATTGGATGATAATGCTACATTGATATAACAATTGAATTTTGTGGTTAAAAAGGATTGTATTGCTCTATTACTTAGTCACCCCCCCTATCAGTAATCCAACAATTGGAATCATAGCAGGTTCCTTTAGGAAACAGTTTAACCACTAGAAGGAGATCATGGATTATTCTGAGAATGGAGTACCATTGTTCAATGGTCAGAATGGTTTAAAGTATGAGATGTGGATTAGAAGGACAAAAGTATTTTTACAGGCACATGGGAATTATATTTGGCTATCAGTTATTATAGGATATGATAGTTCAAAAAGGGAAAATACCATAGCCAAGAAGTAATTGAAGAAGACTAAAAAAATAGCAATGGATTTCATTTGGGAAGGATTACCTAATCGGATAAGAGAAAAGGTTGGGAAATGTTCATCAGCCAAAGAAATTTGGGATAGGTTACATGACATATATTTTTCACCCATCACAGATTCAAAAAATGCCAAAGAAGATGCAAATACAGATCAAGAAGAATTATGTTCACCATGTAAAATAGATTCATAATATGAAGAGTACATAATCACTAGAGGTATGTTTTTTTTCTTTAATTTTGAAAAATGCAGGCATCTTGAAATAGAATTCCATGAAGGAAATGAGACAAAAAAACTAATTGAAAAGTAAGACAATTATGAAGCAGAATTGATTAGTTATTTAGATGAAATAAGAGAATAAAACAAGCCACTCAAGAAATAATTGATGAAACAAAAGGAAAGTGTTCACATTTTTTAAGAAGCCCAACAGGTCATTGAGAACTTAAGAACTTGGCAAGAAGAATCCAGAAAGATCGAACAAAATATTGAATATCAAAAGAAGTATTTGGAAGCCAACATAGCAGCACAAAAGGAAGAAGCATAAATGAGAGAGAAGATATTGACAGGTCATCTTAAGGAAAGAACTAACGATCTAAACCAGCTTGAGGCAGAGTTTGGTCAAGAAGAGAAAGGACTTGAAGAATAAATAATCACATTAAAAATTCATCTTGAAGAAGTGAAAAGAACAGAAGAAGTCATGAAGTCTCAGATAATGAAGAAAGAAGAAGAGGTTCAGAAGCTTGAAGAAGAAGTTGTCACATTGAGAAGTAAAATCGTCAAGATCAACAAGAATGTTGAAGAGACAAAAACATCTGCATCAGTTATAGAGAATGAAGAGAAGCACTCAAGGTTGATAGAAAAGAAGAATGAAGAAAATAGAAAGAGTTATGCATAAGTACTCAAAGGAAGGAATCATGATCAACCAAAATCTAAGAAAACTATTGAAGATACATCTTCAATAAGACCATTCATGTTCAATCCGCAAAGAAGATTCAATCATGATCATGATTAGTCAAGGAAAAAATTCAGAAGGACTACACCACAAACAAGATCATTCACTGCCAGGTATGCAAATTTATTTTATGGTCATTTTTTTTATTGTACTAATTTTTGACATAAGGTTGCAGATTGCAGGGATTATAAAATAAATGTTCAAGCAATACATGCTTATGTGGACCCACTTAACATTGAATGTTACAAATTTCATAACTATGGACACACAACTAGTGATTGTAGAAGCATGATCGATACTTCCATGAAAGAGAACACTGATATCATATATAAGAAAGTATGGATAAGAAAAAACGAAGAGCAGGTGAACAAAGACTAGGTCCCATAGATCGCAAGATTGGAAATAAAACGAGATGAATAAAATTCTACAAAGAAAAAGAAAGATGTCAAATACAGAAAGGTTTGGAAAATAACCGAAATAAAAGGACAGGTAAATAAGGAACAAGTTCAAGAGATTGTACTTCCAGGTATTGTAGTGAAATATGAATGCACAAACAAAAAGAAAGAAGTCAGAGCTCAGAGAGATGATGAATCTACCAATGAATATGATGATGAATACACATCAAAGCAGGAATTGTTCTGAGCCATCAAGCTTATAGACTCCCAAGTAATATGAATATTAGACAGGGGGAGTCTATGCAGTAGCTGAGACAGACCAGAGAACCATCCTTTGAGCAGCTTGCAGAATTTGAGTAGACAGATTCAGTGAATTCAATTAGAAGAAGTACAATATGATAGATTAATTAGTTGTAGTAGTACTTCATGATAGTACAATGACATATCACTCAAAATTATGGAAAATTGTGTAGTAGAGTCTTGAACAGTATGGATAGATATGGACGTGAAATCATCTTTTCTGAATAGGGAACTTGAAGAAGAAGTCTAAATTGAACAACTGGTTCCTAAAGCATGGTACTCTAGAATGGATAAGTATCTACATCAGGCAGGGTTCAGAAAAGGAAGTGCAGATAGAAACCTCTACATCAAGGTAACTCGGGATGGTATTTTATAAATTGAAGTTTATATTGATGATATTATTTTTGGAAGTACTGATGACAGGGTAAGCCAGAAATTTGCAAAGGATATGCATAATGAATTTGAAATGTCATTACCTGGAGAACTATCCTTCTTTCTGGGTCTTTAGATACATGAAAGCAACCAAGGAATTTTTATTTCTCAAACTAAGTATATCAGAGAAATCCTAAATAGGTTCAGAATGGAAGATTGCAAACCAGTTACCAATCCTATGCAAACCAGTTGCAAGTTGAGAAAATATGATGATTCAAAGTCTACAGACCAGACGCAATACAGGTCAATGATTGGTAGATTACTATATGTGATAGCATCCAGACCAGATGTAATGTAGGCAATTGGACAGGTGGCACGATTTCAAGCAACACCAAAAGAATCACATGTATTAACAGTGAACAGGATTTTCAGATATCTTAAAGGAACATAAGAGTTTGGATTATGGTATCCAAAAGGAAAGGATCTATCACTTATTTCCTACACAAATGCAGATTAGGCAGGTTGCATTGATGACCGATGAATCACTAGTGGAGTAGTGTTCTACTTGGGTGAGTGTTTAATATATTGGCTAAGCAAGAAACAATAATCAATATCTTTATCTACAACCAAAGTAGAGTATATTGTAGCAACAAAATGTTGTACTCAGGTTCTATGGATGAAACAAACCTTGATAGATATGCAAGTTGAGTATGATGAGCCTATTCCAATCTATTGTTATAATACAAGCGCCATTGGTATCTCAAAGAACCCGATGATGCACTCCAAGATGAAGCACATTCCAATAAAGTATCACTTTATATGGGAATAGGTTGCAAAGAAGAACATCACAGTTGAATATATAGGCACAAAAGAACAAGTAGCAGACATATTTACAAAACCACTTCCAAGGAAAGCCTTTGAGTATTTTCACCTGAGACTCAGAGTAATTTCTACTCCAAAATGAATGCTTTTGAATTCTTATCTTATATGTCTTATATTTACATGAGGAAGCACCATAAAGAGGATAGTTCGGGTTGGGGGATCAATTTCAGGAAGAGTTCATTCAGGGGTAGTATCCCCAAGGACAGTTTAGTTAGGTGGATCAGCCTCATATGGAAAGATACATTTTCCATTGATGACAAAAGGGGAGAGATTTATCAGATGCAAAGGTAAATGCTTGGAGAAAGAGCACAGAGGCATGGTTCCAGGGGGAGCGATGGTCACAGGGGGAGCATGAGTGATATGACTTCAGTATTTCATCAGAGTGTTTCCATCAATTCCAAAGGAGTAGATTGTTGATTAATTGGGTTCGTTGTCATTGATGTAAACCCTTGAACAAAGTCTGGTAGCGAATTCCGGTAGCACAAAAGTTTGGGTAATGGACCCAAGTTTTTTTATGGATAATGGTATGATTTTTGACATATTTTTAGGTAAGACTATTCTAGATGGATAGTAATTGTCATGCCATTTCTGGTGGTATGTGGAACGTCACATAACTCCTCACGGTTAGAGAGTTATGGCCATGTGAAGTTGGAGAACCCTCATGAGTCATCTACAAGCCCTAAAAGGTAAAAGTAGTCAAAGTGGTTGCAAAGAAGAAATTATTTAAATAATAAAGTGAAGTGATGAGTGTACTATAAGTCAAAGTGGATACAAAAGAAATTATTTAAATAATAAAGTTAATGGAGAAATTACTAAGTGGACAANTTTTCATGAACCTTCATTATGTGTGTTATCACTCCAAGAGTCACTCTAGGTTGCAAATCAAGTGATCTTGGTAACTTAATCAATGCTTAAATAAGAGGTACAAAAATGGATCAAAGTGAATGATTTGCTCAATAACTCCCTTACTCAAGACATACATGAATACACTCAGATAGAAAAGGCCTTCAATTGTACTAATTAGATGGTTTTAAAAGATTGAAAAGGATGAAGAATACTTATCATACCAGCAAGATCACATACACCAAGAGTATATATGAAAGGCTAGCTATAATAAGTAAAAGTACTTGTGAGTCTAGTTTATCAATGCAAAGACAAGATGACAGTTATCAATCATTAGATAAACATATAAAAGTGAACATAATATTCACCCACGGGTACAGAAATAAAGAAGATGAAGGTCTAAACATGTACAGTGAAAGAAGCTTATATTCCAACATGTACTCAAAGAGATCTTTACAAAAAGAGTATTAAGAAATATCCAACTTCCAACCCTTTCTAGCTCCTCCCTTGGTGCTCTTTATAGAGATATTACATGATCATCTAGATCCAAAATAGATGGATCTCATAACCTCTTCACCTATCTTTAGTTTGTTGAAGATATCCAACTCAAATCCAAATTTGTGAGGTGGCTAGCAAAAACAAAGTATAAAATTTCTGGAAATATGTTGCTCAAAGATTGACCTATATCTACCAAATCAAAACATATTTTGGAAAAATGAGAGAGGTTTTTGAAGAGGATCTCATTATTATAAAAAAATTCTCTCAAATTTCAAAAATACCTTTCTATAGCATCATAATATATCTATAAAGAACATGACTAAAACAAGAAAATACAAATTTCCAAATCTAGTCATATTCCTATAATCTAGGATTTGATCCCTAGAATGTTTCCATTGAGGAAACAAAGTGTCGCCTGCATGATTTGATGGGGGATGATATTATATTCAAATATATGTGGCCAACTTGACCCAAAAATCCTCTTTCCAAGTCTAATTTTGACCAAAACTCATCCATGTTGAAAGTTGAAGAATTGGTAGCACAATACACAAGAAAAACACAATTTGCGCTACCAACTTGTTGTAGATGGTTGTTTTGACCTTTATGCATGAAGAAATGACATTGAAGGTGAATTAAAGACTAGAAGTGGTTTCTTTAGACTTTATATTTCATAATGTAACCTATCATATGCTAGGGAATACCAATTTTGGTCATTTAGGCTTTCCCCTACATCATTATGCAAAATTAGTGTTTATGCCATAATGTATCACTCCAAGTACTTTAGGCAAGAATAAAATGCATCTAAAATTACATCTTGGAAGGCAAATACTTTGTACCCTGAAGAAATTCCTTTGTACCCTGAAGAATGGAGCCAACATTGAAATTTCTTCAAAATGTGACTGTATACGATGAAATTTTACATGGTTAGACCAGGTGAATGCATTGACGGTATGGGATGGTTTTAAGACTCAGTGAAATCATTGATATTGAATATTGATGTAATTTTGATATGAAATAGGAAAGTAAAATTGAACTTTAATTTATTAAATTTTCACCTAATTCTAGGTGATTAAAATCTTTAATTTTGTTTAATTATTTTATGTTTAGTTCTGAATAAAACATAATAAAAAAACGTTGGCCCTTGACCAATTTTTGGAGAATCTTGGTCATGTTTGACCAATTTTGGGACTTCGACAGGATGATCGAAGGCGGAGCGCAAGGCGAAGCGAAGATCGCAGGATCTCACCTTCCTTCTTAGGGCATTTTTGGATTTAGGGTTTATGTAACGGGTATGGGATGTCGACCCATGGGTTTAGCCATGTTTAGGCCATTTTGTAATGTATAAATAGAAAACTAGGCGATGTAATAAAGAGAGACCTAGACGTGTAATGTGGTCAGTGAGCTAAGTGAGAACAGTTGTGGATGCTTCATGCATATTGTGTGTTAAGAACTTGCAGAGCTAAGTGCAAGTGATTGTAAGAGGCTGGTGTGCATATTGTAAGAAAGATTTGTGCTTGAACCTAGCTCAGGGAAGGAGGATCTGGTGAGGTGCTTGCAGATATCATGTCCTATGCGGAGTGGTTTCTTGAAGCTCTGTGCTTGTAGAAGATTGAAAGAAGACAATAAAGAAGAGAAGAGTTGGTGGACGTATCCCCACACTGGGGTGAACCACGTATATCCTGTGTTGTGGTTTCTTTGTGCATTATAGTTGTTATATTATTGATGTGATTTATGCTTAGTGCGGTGATATATGCTATATGTGTTCGATATAGTAGCTTAGTTCTTAGTAATGTGAATGAATGATAGATATGATCTATTTCTATATGCTAAGTGTTGGAGGTACTAGATCTTGTTGAATACTATGTTTCTCTGTAACTAGGGTTTCAACTTGTGTTGGCCCTTGAACAAGTTTTAAGGATCCTTGGTCATGTTTGACCTATTTTTGGGTCTTCGACAGGCTATCGAAGGTGGAGCACAAGACGAAGTGGAGATCGTAGGATCTTGGCCCCTTTTTAGGGATTTTTGGGTTTTGGGCTTATGTAACAGGTATGGAATATCGACCCATGGGTTTACCCATGCTTAGGCCTATTTTGTATGTACAAATAGATTCTAAGGTGATGTAGTGAGTATGAATGGCTAAGTAATAGATTTGGATCTATGTGATCAAGAGTTGTAAGTGCTTTGTACATGTTATGTGGGACTTGCAGAGCTAAGTGAAAGTCATTGTAAGAAACTGTGGAAGGTTGTGTGCTTGGATCTACTTGGGGAAGGAGGATCTAGCGAGGTGCGTAGATATCCTATCCTCTGTGGAGTAAGGTTTTTGAGGCTCTGTGCATGTAACTGATTGAATAATTTAATAAATAAGATAAAGAGTTGGTGGGCGTAGCCCTAGGGTGGGGGTGAACCATGTACATGTTTTTCTCTGCTTTGTGCGATGTGTTGATGTGTTTATATGTTGATATTCTTACTGCTTCAATATATATTAATGGTAGATAGATATGTTAATGCTATGTGCTTAATAGTATGGATCTTACCTATGTGGATATTCTTAGTTCTTAAATACATTAGATCCGAATGAATACTGTGATAATCTATAATTAGGGTTTAACTACACTGTAACTAAGACTGGATATTGATGAATGTTAACTGATGAGTGATCTGTTAAGTGTTAGAATCATAGATATGTGTCCCAGCTAAGGTTGCATACATCTGAGAACCACCCCTGCCTCTACCTCGGGTGAGACTTCATCTGCTTCATAGGTGTTTCCGAAAGGATCGGTAGTTAGGGTTTTGTTGGTGTGTTGTTGTAGAGTTGAACCCTGGGTCTGCCCCTATGCCAACAACTTGCGATGTGAATAAGGGTTAAATACTGATGAATGTTAACTGCTAAGTGCTTTGTTAGTGTTGCAATCACGTATCTATGTCCCATCTAGGTTGTAGACACTTGATTCCTGCAACCACCCCTGCCTCTACCTCGGGTGAGACTTCATCTGCTTTGCAGGTGTTTTCTAAAGGGCCGGTAGTTAGGGTTTTGTTGGTGTGTTGTTGAAGTCTTGAACCCTGGGTCTGCCCCTGTGCCAACAAATGGTTCCATTGTGGTGTCTTGAAAATATGATTGTTGGGAACTGAAGAAAAGAGAAAGCTATGTGCGTAGATCTGTTGCTTTAATGCACAATATTCTACTTGACTGCGAAGCTCTGTGCTAATAAAGGAATCAGATATGAAGAAAAGAGGTAAGATATTAAATATTTGTGCTCTGAGAAAGGTAATATAAGTGAAAAATTTTGTTTCAAAAGAATGGATCTAGGTATGTCTAATAGATTTTTTCCTAGTCTAAAAACTAGGGCACAGTTACAAGAAAGAAGATTGGATATGAATAGATCTGAAAAGAATAGTGAAATATATGTTATTCCTATGCATAGAAAGAATGTTTGGACTAACAAATGGATGCAAGATCCTATAAATAATTTTTTGCAAGTTAGTTACTGTGATCTCGGCACGCAGTATAGGAAAGGTTGGGGGTCATTTAAAAGAAAGAGAGGATTAACTCTTTGCTATAGTTGTAGAAGACTGGGACACCTTGCTAAGGAATGCCTGAGTAGGGGCCCTAGTTTTCTTTATTGTAAAGCTATGGACCATGAAGTTTTGGATTTCCCTAGAATGATTGCTAAAGTTGAAAAGATGAATATGAGACAAGAAAACTATGAGACAAGCTAAGAAACGAAGGATATGATAGAACCCCAGAACGAATCAGAGACTGTATTATTATAGATGAAAGAAACCCTAAAACGATCACAGAGATATCAAATTATCAGAGATCTTACAAGAGAAGGAATGCATAGAAACAAGAATAGGACACTTCGACATAGACTGTGTTTTGGATGAGGAAACATGGGTGAATATCATGACAGAAAGAACTTGGGAAATTTTGGGAAAGCCTGTTATGGTTCCTTCATTGGGAGGAATAGGATTATTTAGAGGAAAGATGATAACCCTATGTGGAAGACTTACCCAGACAACTATGAGTGCTCATGGAACTTTGACAAAGGAAGAATTTGATATCGTTAAATTTGTTGAGAAAAACACCCCATTTGTCATTTTGCTAGGAAAAACCTGGATTGAGAAAGATCAAATACGAAGGAAACAAGAAAAGGAGGATCTAGAACAGAAAAAGAAAGAACTAAGAGATTTCATGGCTAGGAGAATAGTGCACTTACTGGAAGAACAATAGGACCAGTCGAAGCTACTGAGGACCAGAGATCTGGACGTCGAAGTTGAAATAACACAAGAAGACTTGAAATACATGTCTATACAAGAGAGTAGAGCACCTACCCCAGAAAGAGAAGAAGTATTACTCTCGGAAACTATGAAAGACCCTCCATAGTATGAAGTTACTATTCCAAGAGGAGATAAGAATGATAATGGAAAGAGGAAACCAGCGACTCAGATTTCAGGAAATAAAGCTAGAAATCTCAACAAGAATAAAGAAAAGTTAGAAAAGTTACAGGAAGTTCCAAGGAGGACTTCAAAGAAGGAAGGTTTGCAGAAATGGAACTTCGTCGAGATATCAGAACAACAAATATTGGCACTTTTCCATGGAGAAGCAATATGACCGTTGGAGGCATCCCAACCGTTAGTGTAACGACCCTACTTAAATAAATGTATAGGATTATTAATTATAATTAAATTGATAATCTGATTGACCTAAGATGTTAGCTAAACAATAATTATTTCTTATATAATATTAACTAATTAATTATCATTAATTATTTGTTCATAACTGTCAATGGTTA
>SNQJ01S0182008.1:0-12289 GCA_010110895.2 Picea sitchensis | reverse complement strand
AAACATTCAAATTAAATAAACATAATTTCCTGACATCCAACATAGTTTAAGATAAATATTTCTAAGCACATAAAAATAAAAGAAGATGACCGACATGCATAAAGAGAACTAACTTTGCATTCTGAAAACACGGTTACAAGGCACTGTCGAGATTGTTCCCGAATTTTTTTTCTTTGAAATTTCTCGAAAAATAATAATGTCTGTTACATATTCCTCGAAATTTAAATGTGTTTGTCATATAGACTGGGATTGGGGCTCCCGCAGACTATAAAAGAAATAAGTACAAGAAATAGGATTGTAGAAAGAAGAAGTGGGCAACGCTAGACAACAAGACCTGAAAAGAAGAAATTGGAAGTTATCAATCTTTAGTTAGAAATTTCTATTTAAAGAGGTGGAATAACTGGATTGATAAAGAAAGCAGGACGTAATCAGTATAGACTTACTATGATGGTATCTCTCTCCCCCTTTGTTATTTGCTTGTTGATGCCTTTTTATTGCTCTTGTTGACAGTTGTTGGAATTGTGCCAACCACTTGTTGCCCTTCGTCGGTGAGCTTGTCGATTGCCCTTTGGAGCCATTCTTCAATGTAGCTTCTCATGGGGTCCACGTTGATCTCATGCCATATTTTTATGTTGAAAATCTCGCTTTCTAATTCCCTTAGATCGATAGAGAGATTACGCAGAGCCTCTTCAATTTATTGATTTTTTACAGAATAGTCCACTAGCCAGTTGTCCACGTCATCCTCATCATATTCAAGGATGTCGTAAAACTTTTCAAAAGACAACCCCTTAAAAATCTCAACTTGTTCATCGAAAGCTTGCTTGGTTAAGAACAAGGAGTTGAGGATTAATTTGGGGTCTTGGACCTCGTTGGTACTTCCGACTAAGTCTATTTTGTTCAACTTTCTAAGTAATTCTTCTTTCTTTGATACAACTTATTCACATGATAGGACAATGAAATGTAGGTTCTTAACTTTCTCTTTCCAACATGCATTTAATTGTTTGATCCAGATTGGGGAGGGGAGATCTTGTTCTCTTCTTCTCATTTCTGTCATGTTGGTGACTTGGATGCCAAAAGGGACGACCACGTCTAGATAGAAACCTTCTTCATTTTTTAAATCTGCCTGCAAATATTCCTCGAGGGCATGTGCCCTCGTTCCAAAGAAAGTTATACTTTTTTGCGTTTCCCAGGCTTCAATAATTAGCTCCATTTTTTATCTTGATATTCTTCTGCACATAGCCTCTACACGATGTGAGGAGGCTGGAGGATCCTTTTAACTTGGCTGCAAGGGTGGCAGGCATGATTATTGCTAAAGGAATGACAAGCAATGGGATAGGAATCAAAGCTTGCTCCAATTCCTTGATTCAGTGTTTCAGTTTGGAATCCTCTGCCTCAAGGCCTCCAATGGAATCATCAAGAGCATCTTCGTTTGCTCGGTGAATTGAGGAGATTTGGGATGACTGCATGTTTTTAAGGTTAATCTTTGAACAAGATTTCCCTTTCTTATTTCTTACATCTCTCTTTTCAATAATGAAATTTTTAGATTCACTGTAAAAAACAGTGCTTTGGAATACGAAGGATTCATCTTCGTAAAAAATATTGGTCTCAACTATTTCCATTAGGGGATTATGGTGGATCACATCCCCCGACTAATCAAGGTTTGGGAATACGTTTTCGATATCAGTCTCAAGTTCCATGTCTTCAAGGAAGAAGACATGTATATCACTTTCAATTCGGGGCTCTTCCCCTTCTTGCACAACGTTTTTTCTCTTCTTCCTCACGAGAAGCTTGTGAGAACTATCAATTTTACCTGGAGGAGGGTTCTTATCTCCTCCTCCACTTGAAGAATTGTGGGTTGCTTTCTTACTAGGGTGGGCCGTTGGAGCGATACTCCAGGATGTCGTACCCTTGGGCGTGGCAGCTGGGGATTGGACACTCTTCTCACCGGGGCATTTTCCTTGTTGTTTGTACAATTCATTAGTGCTTTGCAATATCTCTAGGTCACCAACGTCAGGAGCATGAGTGTTCTCGTGATTGCCTCTGTCTTCGTTCAGGAGTCTATGCATAAAATAATTGTTGAAGCCACCTGCTAGTAAATGTTCTACAAAAATCCCATTAGGGTCGAACCCTCTCAGTCTTTCAACATATCTTAGGTTCAAGTTGTTGAAATGGCCTATGAATTCGTTAATCTTATTGACGTTCCTGAACACGAAGTCCCCGAATTTCCAACACAGAGGAATGAACTGTTTTTTTCTCTTCTCGTGGAAAAATGCAACCAGTAGTTGTATTGCCTTGTTATTTCTGTAACAAACATTATGTCCGTAATGTGACATGGAAGGAAAGCAGGATTTTCCTTGGAGCCAAAAATCATTATTACACTATAATTCTCCATTTTTTCAAGTGTCCCTTTCCTGTCAAAAAACTTGTTTACCTGGTCAGACATCCGGGGAGCATCCTTTCCTAACAATAAATCTTTGAAAACTGAGACAAAGTTGTTAAAAACCTCATAAAAACAATGGGAGGCCTTGTGCCTCCATAAGGCCTGGTACTAGAAGGTTACTGGGTCAAATTCACAGTTTCCCTTCTTGGACACAAACAATTTTGGAAATGGACAACAATGCGCTATCGTGAAAACCAAGTAGGATGACATATACAATTTCTTCTATTGTTTGAATCCTGACAATTGGGAACATATTTCAATGGAAATTAGCTCCGCCAAATAAAAAATGGTTTGTTCCTTGACCATGAAATACAAAATATAAAGAATCGTGTGGGAAATGCTTGTTGTGGATTCTTGTCTTGTTATCCTTGTAAACAACCAGGCACTTTCCTGGAATGGATTTCCAAACGAACTAACTTGCAACCTTGTGATATCTTCAAGGACTGTCGTCGGGTCTTCCAGGAACTCGGGTAAGAGGTCCAACCTGTTATCATTCTTTTTTAGGAACTCCTTGCAATCTTCTGCTCTGAAGGTCAATGTTGGCTCCGACAATCTCAACATCCTGCGGAAGACCTAAGGTGAAAAAGAAACAGGAGAGTGGTCCCACAGTGGAATAATTCTTTGTCTTGAAATATATCTCTCAACTCACCAAGAGACCACCTCCTTACATTCAAAGACTTTAGGGACATAGCCTGCACGAGCAATTCCAGAGGTCTAGATTTCTTTATTCTGGGCAAAAGGAGATGAGTAGTAAGAATATGCTCTGGACCACTGGAAATTCTAGTCCTCACACCTTAAGATGTTCACTATATCTCCACAGAACTGTTGTCGAGCTACTTCCATAAGTTGACAAGAATGTATGTTTGTTCCAAATGATGTTTGAAATGAACACTCAGAAGGGATAATATAACACTCCGCAAATCTTGGTTTAATGTGTATGAATGGGAGATCTCCTCAAGCCTTTCACTCATTAATGATAATCTCTACGGTTCCTGCATGATGAGTTGTTAACATTAAAGCTTAGTATTGCATACTTAGAAAGAAGTGTGAAGGTGACGGGGACAACGAAGAGTGATTAAGGATTGGAGATTTTGTGAAATCGCCAACCCGATGACCCACAAAAGACAATCCATGATGTTTGAAATGAACACTTGGAAGGGATAATATAACCCTCCGCAAATCTTGGTTTAATGTGTATTAATGGGAGATATTCTCAAGCCTTTCACTCATTAATGACAATCTTTACAGTTCCTGCATGATGAGTTGTTAGCATTAAAGCTCACTGATTGCATATTTAGAAAGAAGTGCGAAGGTGGCGGGGATGGGGAAGAGCGATTAAGGAATGGCTAAGTATGGAAAGCGGTTGGTCGGGCTTCAAAATAGGGTCACAAGGGATACTCAGGAGAGGTGAGGGCCCGACGGTGAAATTATATGTCTCAGAACTTTTGAGGGCAAAATGTGTAACACGGAAGAGTGCATGATGGGGCAATCCAGCGGTCAATTTGTATATCGCGGAACTCCGGGTGTTGTTTGTATGTCGCGCAATAATGGAAGGGCAATCTTGAGCTCACCTGTCCGGGAACCCGCAATCGAAAAAGTGGCTAAGTATGGAATGGGGAAGTGGTTGATCGGACTTATTTTCAGTAATATATTATGGATATCCCATTACATGGTAAGATATTTTCTGCATGTTTCTGGACAAGTTGTGTAGGGATAGTCAGTGTGATTGTCTCCTTGAGCCTTTCACTCATTAATGACAATCTTGACAATCTTTACGGTTCCTGCATGATGAGTTGTTAGCATTAAAGCTTACAAATTGCATACTTGGAAAGAAGTGGGAAGGTGGAGGGCATGGGGAACAACGATTAAGAATTGGAGATTTCGTGAACCCGTCAACCCGACAATCCGTGAAAGAGATTCCAAGAAATGGCCAAGTATGGAAAGCGGTCGGTCGAGCTTCAAAATAGGGTGACAAGGGATCCTCAGGAGACGTGAGGGCCCGACGGTCAAATTGTATGTCTCAGAACTTTTGAATGCAAAATGTGTAACACGAAAGAGGGCATGATGGGCAAGTCTGACGACCAATTCGTATATCGTGGAACTTTGGGTGTTGTTTGTAGGTCACAGAACAATGGAAGTGCAATCTAGAGCCTATTAGCCTATGGCTTACCTTTACCAATCACTAAGTCTAAATTGTCAGCTATATTTGTATTATTCATTTAGGATATTAGTAATATATCCTCAAGTGATGACTAATGATTTAGTTAAGATTTCCTAGCCTAGTCATCATGCATGATTTTAGGATTTAGAGAAAATCTCTCAATGAGGTGGCATCACCCATTGTACTATAAATATGTAACATTGGAGTGAATACATCAAGTGTTGGCTAGTGAGCCTTTTCCGCCATGTTGTTCTTCTTGTTTATGTTTTTTCAATTGGTATCAGAGCCATGGTGAAGAAATGGTGGGGTGAGAGAGGCTCGAACTCTCGACCTCGGGATTATATGGTGTTGGTGAAGAGAGGTTGATATGGGAAGAGTGGTTGATAATATCAGAGATTTATAGTTCTTAGCTGGAGCATGGAGCGAAAGAAGGAAAGAAAAATACATGGCGATTTTTTGAAGAACACGGTTTCACTGCAACAACTACATGCAGATCTGCCAAAGGTGAATTTGTTTGAGATCTATACATCCGTTTGGAGGTGCAATAGTAAGATCATCACTCTTTCAATTTTTTAATTTAAGATGCAAATGTGTTTGCATAAACGCTTCATTGCAATTTAGACAAGAACCTTGCAACCTGGTCAATTTCTAATATAGAATGGATCGTATGGTCTGTAAGAAAATTGATATTTTTAGTTTATGATCTGTAAGAAAAGTATCGATCCAACCAAATATATACAAGGTGATCGACCTCTCATATCGATCTGAGTTTTTTAACTTGCCATTGATCTATGATGAACTGGTCGAGTTATGACCTCAGGCTTCCTTTTCCGCTGATTTGGCCAAGAATAGCATGCTTGTGCCCTCTCTAAAACTATCTAAGCACCCTCGCCCTCTCTGCAAATTTTAAGAACACTTCATATCTGGATCTGGCAATTACGCGATCTCCGATTAGATGGACATAGGGTTTGGCCTGCATTTTTTATATTGGTGGAGTTGCAGGTTCTGTTCTCGAAGAAAAATTAGCGTGAAAACCCCAGGTCGTAACCAAGATCGATTGAGCTTCTTCATCGGCAAAAAGTCAAAGTTGAAAGCCCGAAGGTTCATAACCGCTTTGGTTGTGTTTTGCTATGTTGTCAAGCAATCTGCCAGTCAACCGAAATTGGAATTGCACCAGATCACATCAATCTCTGGAATCGCACCAGATCGCACCATTTTTTTTTAGTCTAGAACGTGATTTTCTCCACGATTTCCAACAGCTCTCAGTGAGGCTTTCCAATTGTGATTTCCTCAACTGCATTCTGATTTCAAAAATATGCTCCATGATTAAATTGAGCTCCTTAGGGCAGCTAAGATTGAGATCTGTGATACAACCTGTTGAGGTACAAGCACCATTACCTCCTTGCGTGGTGACCAGCATAGGGAGATTGTAGCCATTAACAAGGCTCACGTCATAAAAGTCCAGAGCTTGGCCTTGCCCAAGCGTGAACTCCGCAAGGGAAGCAGGAGGCTTTGCTCTTGCACCATTGCATTTGAGGGCACCGCCACAATCAATGGTGGAGCAGTTGCCCTTACCGGTAGAATCAAAGGTGCAGCCCGTGCGTCCCCAGAGACGCCCGGACCAACCCGGAGGTAGGTCAACGGTTCGAGTCTCGCCTGGAAGAAGCTGGAAGCCGATGGTAGACAGAGGCGTTATGCCTGCATTAGAGAGAAACCTAAGCCACATATTGTATTTGCAGTTGTTTGCAATAATGAAAGACCTTGAGCACACTCGGTTTAGGAGAGCTAACACAAGTATGACAATGAGCTTGTTAATAGCCATGAATACCTATAAGCTACAACGCCTCTGCTCACAACTCTTTGAATGTTGAACGATATTCTCCCACCCAACACACACACGCAGACAAGTGGGTGTATGTGTATTTAATCCAATGCGAGGGCAGTACAACTGGACAAGCTCAACTTTTCAGAATGTAAATCCAAAAATATCTCTGAAAGCTCAATTATTATCTGTTAATGACAATTTATACAGGTACTGCATCTTCCCTTCAACAATGTTCAACGGCTTCTGTAATTATTTGTTGGTTTGAGTGTAAATGGATTCGTGGCCATCGGGTTGGAGGCATCCCTACGGTGTACAATAGAGATTCTGTCCAACTGTCCATTTAGCACGCATTCACAGTTAAAAGCAACACAACTTATTCCACAATTCTGGAGGAGAAACCGCTGATCAAGATCCCACTATCAACAATCTCTAAAATCATCTCACAGAAACTCTTTAGTGCTTGGAATAAAAGAACTTTGAAGATGGTTGCTTTAGTATGAAGTGTTTGGACAAAAATAGGTATCAAGTGGAAGATTACTTTGGAAGAAGGGCATAGATCCATTTTGTGTTGGAATTTGTTTTGAGTGCTTTTGTTAAAGAATTATTTATATGGAAGTCGCTCATGAGAAAGAAGGGAGTTTGAATGTTAATGGTTAGTTCATGAGAGATGATTAGTGGAAGGAGAGAATGAGTGCTCATGAATTATATTATATATATTTGGGTGAGCATGATTTACATATGGTGAATGCAACATGAGGTATTGTGAAATATTCAAGCATGGAAGTGTATGGGCACCTAATGTTGGTAGAGCACTGAACTGGAGTAAATTGCAAAATTTTTTATTATGTAAAAAGGGGGTTAAATCTTTGATAAGCGTGAGGGATGAGTGTTAAGAATTAATTGTATTAAGGAGATGTCATAAGAAGGTATATCCATAAGGAAGAACATATTTATGTTCTTTTTGAGATGTGTAACTAAGATTGTAATTGAAAACTGAATTGCTCTTAGGTGTAAGATCTCATTGTATTAAGCATAATAAAAGTTAATTTTTTCTGGTGTTGAAGTGTCCTAGATCTGCCTGAAATTGAATAAGGGGATCTTAGGTACACCTTGAGTAGTGTGTTGTGGTGAAATTTTCATGTTTGTCTTACGAGTAAGTTTACTGTCTAGTTTTGACATAAACAAACTTACAATTTTTGCAACACACATAAGCCCAAAACACAATGTTACTCATGAACATGCATTCAAGCAAAAGTAATGCAAATCAAGCATCAACAAAGAATACTAAAGAAATGAACAAGTCAAGCTCGTAAGCAAAGGAGAACTAGACTCAAAAGCATCGACAACACATTCAAGAGTAATTTAACTTCGGAATCAGGATTTATTGTAACTTGCAAATTGTCCTTTTGTAAGTTTACTTGTCTTTTTAAAATCAAGTTGAGTTGAATTGAATTTGTCATAAGGTGCATTTTTGGCTGAGCCCGACACCCTAGAGTCATTTTGAGTCGTAATTGACAAGGATGAGTACTTGAAACTCAAATTATTGTAATACTTTGGGATGCATTTTCGGTGGTAATCGACATCCTCAACTTCCTGGAAGCAAGAAAGAAAGAAGAGTTCAAGCGAGCGTGAAACAAAATCAAGCGAATGTGAAGTTCAAGCGAGCGGTTCAAGCAAGGGAAGTTCAAGTGAACGTGAATAGCAAGTGAGCGTGAATTTCAAGTGAGCGAGTTGCAAATAAACCTTCTTCTGTCGAGTCAAATTGTAATAAGGATCTACCTGCATAAGGAGACCTCTTTTTAGTGTTTTGAAAATGGCTCGAAGTCTCGAATTATTAGAGTCTCTGAACACTCTAATAAACACCATTGAAGACAACACAGTGACATTGAACAAAGAAACTCTTCAATCAGTGCTAACTTGTTTGCAAGTGATGCAAGCTAAAGTTAAACTTCTTCAATCTCTATCCCAACTATTGAATGATGAGTCGATAGATCTCAAAAATCAACAACCATTAAATTGTTCTGAACTAGTTTTTGTTTAGAACAACTCTCTCTATGATGATAATGATGATGATGATGATGTTTTTAATCAACAGTCAGTGAAGGAACAACACAGTGATACAACTTCAGAATCAATTTCAGACGAAGTTGATGCTATTCTTGAACCTACTTTTCAAGAGTTTTCTTTTGAGTTTAATGAAGAAAACTTTTCAATGATGCATCAACATGTAGTAAATCCGCTTCCACGGATTTCAAAGCAACAGGTTCATAATACTCTTTCCAAGCCCATCATCATACCATGGGAAGAAATCATTTACAAAAAGAATAGAACAAGACTTGGATTATTCTAAACCAATCAAGTTCCATAGTGTTGGATTCCTTCAAGAAGCTTCAACTTCACCTGTTCAAGTTCAGCGTCAGAATGATAAGTGCCAACATTGTAATCAAGTTGGTCACAAGGAGAATCAATGTCTTGATCTCCATCCTTGCCAGCGTTGTGGCAAACATAACCATTCTTCAGACAGATGTTCAACACTGAAGAAACCTGCAAGATTGAAAATTCACTAAGAGTGGATTGATTTTTGGCAATGGTCAACAACAACCAAGCGATTATATAGTCTTACTGAAGAATTCAATCTCGAGTAAAGACCAATCTTGTATCACATAACATTTTTTTACCTCGCATAAGTGGTCCCCTTATGGCGTAGCTTTCGAGCATGGCCCTCATGGGATGAGCTAACATGTGGTTTTTTCTGCATGCCCACTTTGTGTTGTACTCAAATGGAACAAGTATGGTACTCTCTTGAGCATAAAAGGGGGGGCGTACAATGATGTAACTCTCATACAACTTAAGGGGGGGAGTTCAAAATTCCAGTGATGATGGTTGATGAAACCACTCGTGGTCTCTCCTTTCAGCTGACAAAGGGGGGAATTGATGATGGAATTGGTTGTCAAACAGAAAGTTTCGACAACAACAAACATCAAGTATGCCAGATGGGCATGAAATTTGCCAAATGGGCAACTGCGGTTTGTAGATGACAGACTTTGGCAGAATTTTGGTTCAATAAGTTTAAGTTGAATCATGCATAATTGGGATGTTTGATTTTGATTTTGAGAGCAATGATGTGAACGCTTGGTTCACATAGATGGTCATTTGACCTAGCAGAGGACAAGAGGATCCTTCTACATTACAGCTTGGCATTTGATTGAGTTGTCAATCATTTTTTCAGGGATGTGTCAGACTAGAAGTTGATTCACTTCTCTTGGTTCGCTCTCATCAGATTGGAGTTTACATTAAGTAAACAATTTGCATGCATCCTAGCTCACATGATTACATTGTGAGATTTTCCAGAGATAGCAGGCTTTGACATGATTATGGTTCAATGACTTGCAATTGAATCATACACAGTTTACATTGGGATGTTGTTGGACACCTAAAAGTGTCAAGATTGGTTAGTGGTTATCCAAAAACCATCAGATACATGGTGTCAATTGGTCAAACCACTGACTCAGAGAGCACTTCAGTGATGCACTGATAGTAGAGTGGTGATACTACATGTTCACCAATTAGCAGAAGACATCAGATTCTTCTAGCTAAAATATTTGGCAAAATGATCAAATTATCAAGCAATTAGGGAATGTTTAGATATTGCAGCTGTTCACTTCCATATCTCAGCTCTCTTTCAGTTCATTTCAAATGAACATGTTCAACATCTAGATTGGTGGTTTTTCAGGCAGTTCTTCATTGAGGCTCAACTTAGGAGTTTTAGTATGAAGACTTGGAATTGATACCAGTGTATGCTTTATTGCTGGTATTATTGATCAGAGTTGTGATTGAGGGGGAAATTGTTAGCCTATGGCTTACCTTTACCAATCACTAAGTTTAAATTGTCAGCTATATTTGTATTATTCATTTAGGATATTAGTAATATATCCACAAGTGATGACTAATGATTTAGTTAAGATTTCCTAGCCTAGTCATCATGCATGATTTTAGGATCTAGAGAAAATCTCTCTATGAGGTGGCATCACCCATTATACTATAAATATGTAACATTGGAGTGAATACATCAAGTGTTGGCTAGTGAGCCTTTTCCGCCAGGAACCTGTGATCGAAAAAGTGGCTAAGTATGGAATGGGGAAGCGGTCGATCAGAGTCGTGATATAAAAGCATGAGTGGAAATGTGAACTCATGAGTCTGCCAACCTGTGCACTTAGAAATTTTCGGAATAATGACTAAGTAACCAGAAAGATAAAGTAGAGGGGAAAATGAAAAATGAATTCGATTAAGTATAGAAGAAGGAAAAGAAGGGGATAAAAGAGAGTGAGAAAATAGAAAAGGAGAGGGCAATTTTCGGAAGCGGAAATTGGTCTCAAACAAGCCTAATTGTTTCCAAATCATCATTTTTCTAGTCCAATATTTTATCCACACTCATTTTGTATTGTGTTTGTATCATTAAAAAGGGTGTGAGCAAATGCAAATATAAACTATAACTTGATTTTCGGCTATAACCATGTATAGTTGATTTACATGTGCTATTGATGTTTGGATTTTGTAGATAATAGTGGGTTAGCATAATTTTGCATTCTTACTGTGATAAGGCCTTAAAAAAACTAGAATAAGTAACAATTTTTTCCAATTCAATTCTCACACAAAAAAATCTTTAATCCCATAATATTCATCTTTGTCGATCCGATAATAGGGAGGTCGATTTGGTAGATTGGGCTATTGGTCACTTCAGGCGACTGAGGTGCCCCAGCTAATGCTTTGATGAAGATTTGTTTTTATTGCAACCTTAGGGAGTAATTGTGTTTTTGATACATTGCTTAATGCCTTGAAATATTATTTTAAGTATTAAACTTCTTGTAGCAGATTGTTCATTGAATGGCTTGTTGTTTCCCTCTATTTTTACCTCTATTATTTCGCTTTTCTGTCATTACTTTGCTACCAGCCAAGGACAACTCTCATCCATACCATATTGCCAATTTGACCATGCTTTTGTCTTGGTGAAACAACCCTCTAACTCACCAACAAATTCAAAAGAACGACCATTCCAAACTTTCAGTGGCCTAGCTCTACCCTTTAGTACTCAGGTGTAGACTTTAGGAGCAACAATAACTATGAAGTCAATTAGACAGCTCTACGGGCTCTTCAATCAAAGAATAGAGAAAGTTAGTCATAGTTATACTTTCCAGGATGTGTTTGCATAAGAGAAGCATCAAAAAGCTACAGAGAAATCAATGGAGGGTTGTTGAAATAAGCTTATTGTACTGTCAACTTGACCATAAGTATAACAACGACGAACTTGAATTTTAATTTTGTGGTTGATACCATAGCCCCATTTGAATTCAACTAGCATAGATCATTTTTTTCAAAATATTTGCGAAGAAGAATTTTGGTAATTTCATTAACAAAGTAAAAGTGCTCAAATAGAGGTCACAGGATGGAAAACCAATAATATGCTTCCTTCTCGAGTGAAGGAATCAAGGAAGCAAGAGGGAAATAAGAGATCGTTTGCTCAGTAAGGTTGAGATGAGAACGAAACTTCTTGGGTGGGGCCCCAACTCCCGCGCCATGAATTGGTGTTGCTATGTTCTATCTACATTACGAATGGAATTGAATGTTGGTTTGAAACTATGTGTGAAATTCATTTATGTTTCTGTAGAAGCCTCATGCGACCGACACAATGCATTGTCACATAATTATTCCATGCTTAATATTTGATCAAATTACTTGAGTGAATACAATATTTAAGAATTACGATACTATCGAACCATGCAAATGAGAAGAGGTGTTAAATCCAACAAAGAAGCCCCAACCAAGATTCCAAGGCAATTTTTTAATAGTAAATCTATAAGAAAAA
>SNQJ01S0182007.1:0-17761 GCA_010110895.2 Picea sitchensis | reverse complement strand
TATAACTTATTTACTTTTCAAGACCTCTTAAACTACAAAACATGATAAACTTGGTATTTTCATTTTCATCGTGTTCAAATATAAAAATGACAACATAATAACTTAATTAGAGCTGTTGTAATCTAACCTATTTAAATATATCATTTGTACTATATACAGTTAATACATCAAAACATTTCTAAAAGTCAGGTATAAGCAACTTTGTTGCTAATTTCACTTGTTTTAGACATGCGTACTTTATTTTAGATATATTAAAAAATAAAGTACTTAATTAAGAGTACTTTACTTTATGGAGAAAGTTATATAACATGACCTGACATCAACATGAACATAAACATATATATTAAGTACATCAACATCAACATTAACATCAACATATAAATTAAGTACATCAACATGAACAAAAAAAATGTTATATATATGTGTGTGTGTGTGTGTGTGTGTGTGAACAAGTAAAATAACTGCTATAATGTACATATCTAGTCAACAACACAAATAACTACTATAACTACATATTTCGTCATAGTCTATGAGGAGAAGCATGTCGTGGAGGAATAGGAGATGCACCCTGCTCATCCAGGCGAGGTGAAAGAGGAGGAGGAGGAGGAGGAGGTACTGAAGCACACGTGCCATGATCACCTACACCCTGATCAACATCAACACCCAGAGGAAGAGGAGGTACTCCAACAAAAGCACCATGATCACCACCCTCATGAACATGAGCACCCGGAGGAGGAGGAGACACTGAAGAAGAAGCACCTACATCACCACCCTGATGATCATCACCACCACCCTCATCATCATCAATACTGGAGGATGCGCCATCCCTCATCCCTACCAGTAACCTGGAAGATCCAATGATATGATGCATAAAAGACATCATATTGAGCGACAAGTCCGTCCAGAGCTGCAAGAGATTAGGTCAGCCCTAATGTCTCACATTTGGACACGACAAACTCCCGTGCCAACCAAAACTGCACTCAGTCTGTCACACACCTCTGTTCTATATCTGAGATGGGGCCTACACCGCATGTCAGGTGGTATATGCGGCTGAGGACCCTCACTTTACACAACCTCAACCATCTCCTCATCTACATCAGGTGGTGGGGGAAGAGGCATGTCCCCAACAAATTTGCCAACATCTAAAAAATATAACACAAGTTAATAATTAGTCTACAATTTCATTAAACAATTTAATAAAATAAGTTAAAGATCATGCTAGGATAAAATTTATTCGAATTAAGTAAGACAATAAAATGAAACTACAAGCTTAATTTAAATCTTACCTCGATCATCTAGTGTCTCATCCGCTGTGAAGAGGATGTTGGGAAATCCTCCCCAATCCATCCCCGCGTAAGGGCACGACACCATCTTGAGCACATGATCTGCCTCACTAGCTAATAGTTAAGTCCCTCCCTGGAAATTATAGCTAGAAAATCGGGCATGCCCCTCTTGGGAATCATCTCACCTCACATGTGCATCCACACCTCAGTCATCGACCTAGGAGGCCGACGGAAAAAAATAGGTTTCGTCTCTGGAAACCTATAAAAAAACAAACAAAATAACTCTGAAGCAAATGGGAAGTTCGCCCTCCCATCTATGATAGCACGATATCTATCCAGTGTTATACAAAATTGCCTCAAGAAAATGGCAGATCACCTAATAAGTCATGGCCTTTGTGTAAAATAATCAACATTATATAAAAGTGTGCAATTGATGCGTTGACCATCACCAGTAAAGTGTGAAATGGTCAACAATAATAGAGAGAGGCACCTAACTTCCTCTGCACCGAATGAGGTGATCTGTAACTGTCCACCAACCACCTGAAAATCACCAGGAGAAGGTATATCACTCGCAATATACCTCTGAGAGTAGGCAAGTTGACTCTCAGTTGCAACACCCACTAGGACATTAGGAAACTGGGGAAAATCCTCCCCTCTCCTAGATAGCCCAGTGATAAAATAAATATCCTCGTCAGTGGGATGGTACCACCGATGAGGAATGACTCTGAATGCCCGCTGATGGACATCCGATTGACAGATTAACTGTGCAAGAAAGGCGAAATTCATCTTTAGGTATGTAGCCTCCTCGTAGTACTTGAGGAGGCCTACATTCCTTAAGAGGACTCGCATAGCTGCAATACTAGATTGAGGGTACAAATTCCTCTCCCTCTCTCTAGGCTCCCACTCCTGAACCATATTGTACTAGTCCACTCTATGTTGTTTCTCCTGATCCATGCATTGACATCTTTGTATAATTAACATATAAATTACATTAGCATCATACATAAAAACAATTTTTTTTTCTAGTAAATGAGAAATTTATTTCAAAATATGCAAACTTAATTTTTCTTCAAAGAAAGAAAAAACTAACCTTCGGTGCGTCTGCAAAACAACCATGCACCGCCCACAGTGCACACACATATCTTACGCACCACATGCAAAAAATGTAATTTTTTTTAGAGGTTGCGTAGTAATTATCAACGCACCGGTGCGCCCCATTCTATACAATGCACCGCGAAAGGACGATGCGTCTAGATACTACGACGCCCCGATGGGTTCCATTTATCATGATGCACCACTTAAAATAGACAGTCATTTTAAATGGTGCACCATATCCATGCTTGCACATTGGTTCGTTCCATATAATTCACACACCTATTGAAAACCAAAATAATGTCAACAGGGCATAGTTTATTGTGTATGCACCAGTGCGTTAACAATCAAGGATGCACCGCTTGAACAACTGTCTCTTTTTAACGGTGCATATATTTTTATGAACACACCGGTGCATTCACTATAAACAATTTACCATTTAATGGAAACTATTTATTTTTGATGATGTGTTATTTATTATGAACGCACCAGTGCGATCATTATAAACAATGCACTAGTGCGTTTATTAGGAATGCACCGTCGAAAATAAATAGTTTCCATTAAACGGTGTGTATAGTTTTATGAACGTACTAGTGCGTTCACTATAAACAACGCATTGTTTAATGGAAACTATTTATATTTGACGGTGCATTGTTTATAAGTACGCACCAGTGCGTTTCGTATTACGATGCACCAACAAAAATGAACTATACATTTTCGGTGCACCCTGTAAAATTTACAGGGCACAACGCGTGCGGTGCAAGCCGAACGACTTGAACACACCGTACGCAATTTTTTTTTTGAAAAACAATGCAAATTTTACTCAATTTCACAATTTCATCCAGTAAAAATACAATGTACAAAGAAATAAAGAATTTACCCAGACATTTTCTCGTCGAGGAGGCATGGTTGGGATGTAGTGAAAAAAAATAATATTTTCCACCGTATGGAAAAATTGGAATCCCACGAACTGAGCACCGAATGGAAACAAAGCAAGCAACAAAAGCACCGATGAAAATGTGCTTTAGTTGGGAAAAGGTGGCACTAGTGCTTGATAACTTCTTTGCACTGAAAATGGTAAAAATGGTTTTTTACCGTTGTTTTTTTATTTTATTTACCCCTATTCCGGTGTGATTGCTTTAAGTGCATCGATGCTCACCGCTGTAAACTGCGCACCATTTTTTTTTTAACCCTGTGATGGTGCACCATATGGAATGCACCCATGCGCCCAGAGGACAAAGGCACACCATTATGCATTTAAAATTAAAACACAAAGAATGTGCACCTGTTTTTTGTGCATTGGTGCTCCCGTTTCGTGCACACTAGTGCTCTCAAGCTTATTTTATATGATGCACACCATTGTTTTTTATTTATATAACTCTGCAATGGTGCGCCATTGTGTATTCACACTGGTGCATTGATTTCTAGTGGAGCATCGCTGCAAACAATGCACTGTTATTTTAAAAAAATAACCTGCGACGATGCACTAGTTTGGAATGCATCAGTACACCCAATGGACAACGACACACTGATATGCATTTTTAAAAGGAAAAAACATGAAGATGGTGCACTTGTTTGTTGCGCATTGGTGTGCCCATTTCATTCGAATCAGTGCTCGCGGACTACTTTTATATGATGCACACCATTGTTTTCTATTTTTTTAAATAACTCTACAACAATGCACCATTGTCTATTAGCACCAGTGTGTTGTTTTATGGTGGCGCACTGGTGCAGTATAGTCTTATAAACACACCATTAAAAAAACTTCCGCTAAAACATCTGCCCGCCCACCTCCACTATTGACCTCTGCTACAAACGAATTTTTGGGCTATTTTTATAGGGGATTCCGCAAAAACCTCCGCTATAGGGTTTGTTTATTTGTAGTGATAGAGCTAGGGCCTATTGAGAAACCTTGTATGGAGGGAATTACCTATCCTCAAGTAGACTAGCATTCTGGGCCAACTAGACTCCCTAAGCAACCAATATAGTTAGGGATCTAATTGCCTTTGTCAATCTTCTTGTAAAATAACCATGAAAACATTCTTCCTAAGATGATGTATCACATAAGTGCCCCATGTTCACCTGGATTTTGATTTCATGCCAAACCTGTCTTGTAAAAGGACATTCCAGAAACAAATGAATATTATTTTCTTCATTTCTCTTGCATAGAGAACAAACGCGAGGCCCAATTTTAATCCCAAATTGATGTCTGGCCTAGGCCAAGACTCTTTCTTTTAGAACAAGCCAAAAGAAAAAAAAAATGTCTTTCCACAGCCCTTTGATCTTCCATAGCTTCTTGAACCACCATTTATTTGTTAATGTTTCCAGGTTTTGCATTGCAAGATATCCCAACTTCATATTGTCCCCTAGGGGCGTTATAGGACCAAGCAATCTCATCATCAAAATCAATTAGATGAATGTGGGCCTTGCTTAACTCAATAATGTAGAGATACCAATACTAGTACCACTCCGCTTCGAGTCCCAAATCCTGTTCTTGGAGACATCCCTGTCTCCAAATTATCTCTCTCTCTTTTTCCACTGAAGAAAGAGCAGGAAGCCCTCTGAGTACTTCCCCACATTTCATGGATGGTAAATGTGGTAAATCGTCGGCCATGATTATAGAGCCTCACCTCGAGGGGATCAAGAGAGTTAAACATGTGACCTCCCCAACTGATCATCGGGGGAGATATCTCACATCAGGATCTTGACCACTTAAGCTAACCCTCAAGGTTATCTGTCTCCAAATTATTATTTGATCAACATCACCAATTCTATTAAGTGTGCATCAACTTGTTTCTCTAATTTGTACAACTAGATCCTCAGGGAGGAATACATTTTCCCCATAACCAACTGTCACATCTATGCCAATTTTGACCTGTGTGCCCAATCCCACCTTCCATGCCAGGTACTATCCAACTATGGGAAACTCTTTAGTTAAATACTTCCACTGGTTTGATAACTTGTGGATATTTTTCTGTTGCCTAAAAATCTAATCCAAAGCTGAGCACAGAGCAATAAATTTCTCAATTAATATCCTCCTCCACATACTATCATGAGTCAAGAAAACCCAAAGCAACCATGCGAATACTGCCTTACTAAATATAAAAATATATCTCCATTCACGTTGACACTTGGGAGTTGCCACTTGCTTCCAATTAACCAAACGAGAGCCCAAATATTCACCGCTTCCCTTCCAAAGATAGTTGAAGCATAGTTTCCTAATTTTTTTTAGTACATCTTTAGGAATATGGGCTGGTAGATGCTAATACACCGGGATAGCTTCAATCACAGTTTTAACAAGAACAATTCTTCCACCTCTTGAGATCCACCTATTGCACCATAAGTTGATTTTCTTTTCAATCTTTGGCAACTACCATTTCTAGTCTGAGATCCCATGATCATTTGGTTTTAACATGTTCCTAAGGTACTTGAATCCATCACCCAACTTGAATGAGGGAAAGGTAAAGAGATCAATCAAAATGTGTCTAATTCCAGCNACTGCCTTACTAAATATAAAAATATATCTCCATTCACGTTGACACTTGGGAGTTGCCACTTGCTTCCAATTAACCAAACGAGAGCCCAAATATTCACCGCTTCCCTTCCAAAGATAGTTGAAGCATAGTTTCCTAATTTTTTTGAGTACATCTTTAGGAATATGGGCTGGTAGATGCTAATACACCGGGATAGCTTCAATCACAGTTTTAACAAGAACAATTCTTCCACCTCTTGAGATCCACCTATTGCACCATAAGTTGATTTTATTTTCAATCTTTGGCAACTACCATTTCTAGTCTGAGATCCCATGATCATTTGGTTTTAACATGTTCCTAAGGTACTTGAATCCATCACCCAACTTGAATGAGGGAAAGGTAAAGAGATCAATCAAAATGTGTCTAATTCCAGCCTCCACAACTGGGAAATAAATTGTTGACTTATTAATATTAACTATCATACATGTTGCGTCACAAAATAAGTCCAAAATCTCCTTCTACTGCTTGCCTTCAACCTTCGAACATAAGAAAAAAAGAAAAACATCAACAACAAACAATATATGTGTCAGCTACTCAGTGTTGCCAATCCTCACACCTTGAATTTTATTCAGTCACCTGGCTCCAAAAATGTCCCGATTGAGCCCTTCAATAACCAATAAAAGCAAGTATAATTATAGAGGGAAACCCTGCTTTTTCCCTCAGGATGGTTTGAAAAAATCCAAGCTCGAGCTATTAATTAAAAAAAGTAAAATGTGTCGAGGTAATACATCCCATTATCCACTTGAATTGAGGCAAACCAAACCCAACATGCGATAAAATCAATCTAAGATATATCCATGAAACTCTATCATATGGTTTTGACAAATCAAGCTTAATTACTGTTACTGGACACTGAGTATTTTTTATGGAACATGGGCCTTCCCAAGCCATGCCAATAGCTTCGTGGATAAGCTTTCCTGTGAGAAACCTAGATTGTTTCATGGTAATGACCTTTGACAACATTGGCTTGATTATGACTACTATCACTTTGGCTCTAATTTTGTATAGGTTGTCACATAACATTATTGGCCTAAACTCATTGAAGGTAGCTGGGTAGTCCACTTTGGGGATTAATGTGATACAGGTGGAATTGAAACTTCCCAACATTTTACTAGATAGGTGAATTTCCTCAACAACCCAAAGTAAATCATCCCCCAAGACATAAAAAAAATCCTCAAAGAACTTAATCATCCAACCATCCAAACCGAGACTCTTCTCTTTTTGAAGGAACTAATGAAAGCTAAGAGTTCTTCTTTGGTGACATGATTATATAGAGCTATGTTATCTTCTTCCTCATTGAATCTCAGAAAAACATATATCAATTTGAGGATGTACTTGATCTTCAAATGATTCGACTTCCTAAAGATTTATTTGTAGTGTCCAATCCCCAAAGAAGCTAGATCTGTGAAACCACAGAATTTATTGCAATCGATGTCATTCAATTCCCAAATTGTATTTAATTTTTACCCATAGTTTGCAAACTTTTAAATATATTTGGTGTTTTGGTCCCCTTCTTTGATCCACAAGGCTCGACTCTTAAGGCGCCATTCCTTTTCTTGCTCAAGTGATATCTTGGATTGCAGGATTTCAAAACAAAGACCTTTGTCTAAAGAAGGTTGGGGCAAAGAATCTTCCCTGTGCTCTTCATATAGAACCTCCAGTTCTTGTTCAACTTCCTTGGGAGATCGATCTCTGTGATTTTTTCTCTCCCCCACCCGAAGGACCACTTTCTCTTTAACCAAATGCAGTGTTGCAACAACTTATGCACAAGAATGGACATCTAAATCTGACTAATACTTTGTAGAATTATCTCACACTAAACTTTGAAAATCCTCCTCTTCATACCAATAAGGATGGTATTTAAATGGATCTCCCAGTTTCTTTTCACCCTTACCCAGCTCAGGAAAGATAGGGCAATGGTCAGAGCAATGCACCTTCCCAACCCTTATATTGAAATTATCAATCCTATGTATAACTGTATGATGGGCGAAGAACCGATCAATCATCTTGGAGACCCCACTTAAACCACTTATGTTGTTGTTCCAAGTAGGGTGGAGTTGGATAGGCTTGACATCTACCCAACCTACCAATTCAAATTTATCTATAAAGTAGTTAGCCAATATGTATTCTCACATAGATGGGCCCTAGATTTCCTCCCTTCTCAATGTGAGACTTAAGTCCCCCCCAATAATAAGATTACCAGTCCAAAGACAATTTAATGCAAAATATTTATCCCATAAGAGCTCCTTACCCTCTTTGGGACCATATAGGTTGAGCAGGGACAAAGTAATTTCGAAATCCTTTCTATGTACCTTAGTAAAATGCCCAAATCATATATCAAAACAATTATCTAGAGTAATACTCTCCTTAAACCTAGTGATAATCCCCCTCAAGAAACCCTTAGAGTCCAAACCATATAAATCCCATCCCGTAAACAATTTTTTCAGTTCCATATTCATGAGTGCACATGGCCCCAACATTTCTTGAATCATCACTACATCTAGTCGATCCAACTCCACTAGTCTCTTAAGGGATACTTTTTTGGTCGTCCCACCTATTGACTGCCATGATCTTAATGGGGGAATTATCTTAGGGGAAATTGCTTCTCTAAGGACCCCAAAGATCTCTACCTTACTTAATTTCCTTCATGACCTTTTCCTAGGCATGTTTGGGGGCATATTTATGCTCTACTTTTGACAGTCTCATTTCCCTTTGCTAATCAAAACCCAGACCTCCCGAGACTCCAAGCCCTTAATATGGATTCCTAGAATGAAGGAGGTAGGGTTCCCTTCCAATAAAGGTCATGGGAGAGGGTCGAAAGAAACCCTTAGTTTGTAGAGTGAAGGGATCAAAATCTCTTGAGAGCTCAACAATAAAAGAGTCCTTATCCTCCACCAGTAACAACCATCTTGATGAAATAACCCCTAAGGTTGACCAAGGGGAAGGGCCTGTACACCGAGAATACATACTTAACACAATCTTTCGCGGACTTCAATCAAGAGATGGGAGAGGGATTTTAGTTAACTTACCCAAGGTGGGAGGAGGAGAAAAACCCTCGTGCCAGAATGCTTCCAACTTGCTCCATTGAGTTGTTGTAAACACCAGGTCTCCAAAAGTGCTTGTGGGATTTCTCCACCCATGTTGACATAACTGGTTCGAAGGAGGAGGAGCCACCCATTGTTGTGTTGGCATACCCCATGGTTGAGAAGCATATTGCATGGAAGGGTTAATCCAATATGAATTGAAATATTGAGATTGGTCTTGAATCATATCTTGAGGTTTGGGTTGCCAGGGTCACTTATGAGAGACAAAGCATAACTGCTTCGGTTCCTTAGCTCTTTGATAGATAGCCTTCATTCCTAGTAAGGATGGATAGTTGCTAGAAGCATTGTTCTTCTTGCATATTATGCAAACCTCGATTTGATCCAACATGCAGTCTTTCTATGGGTGCTTTGTTCTGCACTTGGGGAAAAAGATGGCCAAAGCTCGTCCTATCTCTTCTTTCTTCTTTTTCATTTGTAATGTATCCAATTAGGAGCTCAAGGATCTAAGTATATCAGCCTTGAAGTCCTCTAACATGTTCACGATCTATGCTCTTGTAACTCCACCTCCAACAATCTTTCTAGTATATCTCTTGGTCCTCTGCCTATTTTTTCAGTGCCTTTGAAATATTTACGATAGAGTTCCAAGCTAGTATCATATTCTAACTAAGAGACATCTCCTCCACCCATCAGGTTGAGAATTTCAATGCAATCATCTCAGACTCCTCTAAAAAATAAGACATGTTGTGTCTTAGAATCCAAATCTCCTTGCCTTGCTCTTTGCAAATTACAAATGAACCTTTCAATATAATCCTCATGACTCTCATCTTCATGTTGCATCATCTCAAAGATTTCTTACCTCCTTTCCTTATATTTACAGTAGTCTTGGTATTTTTCTAGAAATTTCTTTCTCATTTGGTCCCATGTGCTGATATTGTCCCTACCAAGGCCCATGAACTAGTGTAGTGCATCATCCGTGAGTGTGGCAGGGAAAAGTTTTACTTTCTGGGCATCCGACACATAATCATAGCTTCTGCAAAGTACGTCAAACTTGAAGAGGAAGGTGTTGGGATCTTCCTTAGATAAATGATGGAAATCCAACAAGGATGAATGAGGGATGTTATTCATTTTATTCTCTTCATTTGATCCTCTAATCGAGAATCCGAAAGCAAAGGTTTCTTCCTTGAAAACTTCATGTGCCATTTCTCTCTACGAGCTCTCTTTCATCTCTAAGGGTACTTCAGGATAGATGAATTCCTCGGAGTGGTATTGTTCACTGATAAACCCTTCTGAAAGTGGGACCTCTGTGTGCATAGATCCTTGTACGATCTTAGATTCTTGAGCAAAGGTTTCAGGACTCCTGTTGGCAATGGAACTTGTTGTTCGTGATAGATAATTTGGATGACCATGATCCTTTCCTTCTTGGGATTGACCTGCACTGTTAGTTTTTCAAGTGTTTTTGGATGAAATAATAAATCTACCTTGTTGATATCTAACTCTGTGCATAGAAAAGATTAGAAAAAAATTCTATGAACCGCCGAAAAGAAATCATATCACTTAATATACTGAAATGAAAATCCACACAATAGAAAAACAACAACTACACATTTTGACAATCCCCCTTAAACAATGCCAAAATCATGGAATTTTCAATTACTTCCTAATTAATTTAGTAAGAAACTGAAGAGTTGTGCATTTAATTATCAATCTGATGTCATATCTTGCTTACAAATTGTTGTGCACCATATATGCAAGTGTAATGTTGTAAATTTCCAAAGGGTTGTAGTACTTTTTAGCGTCATAGATCAGGAATTAAGACACTTAATTAAGTCATCAATTTACACTACTTCTTGAATTTATACTTTGCAGGAAAATAAATGTCACACTTGCGAGGAAAATAAATCACACTTGTGGAAAGTAAATCCTAATCGTGACTTGCTCAAGTATGATGATAACCTTGACTTGTTGTACCAGTTACGTAATTGTTCATACAACGAGATGTATTAAAAGCACATTATCATCTGATACATAAGAGAGTGACAACTCATGAAGTCGATATCAATCCCAAACTGTTAGAGAATAAAATTGTCACAAATATGAAAGGGAACAAAGTAGAGTAAAAGATGCAAGCATATTTGCAACAATGGGAGTTGTAGAGACAAAGCTACATCAATGCGAGTGGTAGTAATGTTTGTGATCCACAAGCTGTTATAAATATGCAGAAATATGATCACACCCGAGTCACGAAAAAATTCACAACATAAAGAAACTAAATACTAATTGTGCCTAAATTATAATTAAGTGTTAATGAAATATGGAATTGCAGCAAAATGAAATAACTATGAAAGTAAAGAAACAACAAAAAAATAGTTAACAAAAAAATGCTAATCCTATTTTAATTTACAGGAAGTACCTAACTAAGGAGGGGGCCCTTCCCCTTTAGACAAGGCAATGGATTACAAAATCAAAATAGCACGAACACTCAACACACCATCACACGCATAGGAGGAGAAATAAAATTATATTGCAGAAGTTTGAGATTTACAATACAATTGAATATGATCACCATAATCATTCCCCGAGCCCAAGGAAAGTTGTTTTTTTTTATACAATACATTTGATGCCTAAATAAAACAAGGAGATGGATGGACAACCATGAGAATCAAGTTGTTCATTTGTTTTCATCGATATCGTCAATTTTTAGAAAATAGTGGGCATAAGATGAATAGGATCAGTCGGGAGACAATTGGTAGGCAAACTATTTCTTCTTTTGGTTGTCCAGTTGCCTTTCGTCACCTTTCCATGTGGGGAGCGATCTTTGACCCATGGTTGTAATGCTCACTGATGTGTTGGAAAATTTGTCCCGGAGTTGCAGCAACATGATTACGTTTGGAATTGCAGTAGATGTATCATGCTCAGAGTTGCAACAAGAGGATTGTGTTTGGAATTGTAGCAGTTGTATCATGCTCGGAGTTGCAACACTTGTAGAGGAAGTGCAACTCCTATAGGGAGTTGCAACCACTGTGTTTGCTCCTGTATAGCAATGTTAGTGAAAGAAGGTAAAAATTTACTTAAGAAATATGTAAGAATGACATAAAAGTAGCATATGGGGGAAGATTCATACCTTGGTGAAAAGTGAGACAAAGTAGACGAGGAATGTATCAAGAGAGGTTGAGCAGTGAAAAAATCGTAAGGAAAAAGGTACTAAACGGGTGCTGAAAACATGAAACTTTAGGCACCCGTTAGTTACTATGTAAGAATGGCCTTTGCTAGATTTAGGATTTATGGGACCAACAACCTCCAGGCCCTATTGAGTGAAAGGATTTTCTATTGTGATTTTTTAGGGGCATGGAAGCCCTCTTTTCTTTACCTAAGAAATTTTGGCATGACAAACATTTTCCTACAAAGGTATATACATCTCTGAATAATGTTGGCTGATAAAAACTAGCTAGAATGATTCTATGAGATGTTACCATTCGAGAAAAATGACCACCATAGACACCTTCATATATTTCCTTTATAACTTCAATGGACTTGGAGAGGCTTATACATCTTAATAGCATACCATAAATATTTCTTTGAAATAATATCCAAAAAATCAATAAATAAGAATTTTATTTCATTTTCAATGATCCCCTCTCTTTTGCTATCATACCATTTGGAAATTGCCCTAAATTCAAATATTAGATAATGTTTTTGTACCATTTAGATCTTGCTACTACCTCATCTTGTGTAGCAAAGGGTTTTGTCAATGTTTATTGCTTCAATACCTCCAATTAGCTTGCATAATCCTTGTCCTTTCACAACTTTTAGTGGTTTTATCTCTATTTCATTTTCCATTAATTTGTCCAACCAATTGACTCAACTGCCTTCTCTATTTTGTTGAGACAACATCATCCTGATAGGAGGATGCACATAGGTGGTCACATGAGATGTTAGGATGTAATTTTTGAAGTAGGATATTGGTTTGACCAAGGAAAAGGCTTGTTTTCCATGGGATGGTAATTAAATTCATATTCTTCAAAGCACTTAATCATAAATGAAATAGGGTGTTTTTCCTTCATATTCTTCTTTTGAGTTAGTATTGCAGCAATAGTTTCTTCTGAGTAAAAGGAGTAGATAATGAAATATTTCTCAAAATATAGACTAATGAGGATTGGAGCTATGGAGATTTCCAACTTTATGTTCAAGAACATTTTATGAGCTTCTTCAGACCATTCAAAAACTTGATCCCTTTTTAGAAAATTATTAATTTGTTTGACAATGTCAGCATAATCAGGAACAAATCTTCTGACAAAGTTTTTTTTTCCAAAGAATGACTGAACAACTTTGTGACTGGTGGGAGGCTTCGGTTCTACAATGACTTTAATCCTTTCCGGGTCTATATAAATTCCATCTCTGCTGACAATGTGTCCCAAAATTTTCCCTTTTGATAATGCAAATATACATTTCTTAGGATTAAGAGATATGCCATATAGTCTGCATCGTTTGAAAACTTGTCTAAGATGTAAGAAATGTTGTTCCCTCAATTTTGAATAGACTGTTAAATCATCTTGATAATCTTCCATGATTTTTACTATCATCTCCCTGAATGCATGACCCATTGCTCATTTAAATGTTGCTCCAACATTCATCAATCCAAATGGCATTCATATGTAAGCATATGTTCCCCATGGTGTTGTAAAAGATGTCTTATGTCTGTCTTCATCTGCTACTAGTACTTGATTGTACCTAGAAAATCCATCCAACATGGAAATTACTGTTGAACAATGACTTGTTGTAATAACATTTCCATGTTTGATAGAGGATATTATCTTTAAGACAAGCTTTGTTGATATCTCGAAAATCAACACATAGTCGAATTTCTCCATTGTTTTCCCTTACTACCACTGGATTTGAGATCCAATCAAAATGTCTGATCGAAAAAATTATTCCTGCCCTTTCCATCTTTTCAAGCTCCGATTTAACTAAAGGTTTGAGTTTAGGATTAATTATCCGTGGCTTCTATCTGACTAGTTTGGTTCCTTCCTTAAGATATATGATATGTTGGATGATAATTTTATCATATTCTTTGAGATCATCATACGTCCATGCAAAAATATCATAAAATTGTTTGAAGAGTTGGATATATTGGTCAATTTCATCCTTGGTACATGTACTACCCAAGTTAAAAAAATTTGGGTTCTTTAGGTTCCCAATATTTACTTTTTGAGTTTCTTGAACCCTTTTGAGTGATAACTCTTCTCCTGGCTTGCTTTTCATGATTTAACCATCTCGAGTAAACAATGACTCTAAGAGAACAAGATCCTTTAAATCACTTGCATGATTAAGATATTTGGAATTTTTATTTTCTATAGGTTCTTCTTCATCAACATTTTTGCTTACAAGAAATTCAACAACATGTTCTTCATTTTCAAAAAAATTCCAAAACTCTTGGTTATCTGGGACAAACGACCGAAAAATCACCCTGAACTGGAAAGAGTTGTTTGATGTTTCTGGATTAAAAAGTGAAGCTGATACTATGAATGAATCAACTCTTTGATTTTTTTTCTCTTTTAATGAAGTATATGTTAAAAGTGTTGAATGTGTGGATGAGGTCCCAAATTCTTTCAACATAAGCCTTCAATTTTTCCTTCTTGGTATTATATGTCTTCTGGACCTGATTTTTGACTAATTCTGAGTCTCCCATGACTACAAGATTAGTAATCACCATCTGGTGAGCAAGATTTAGTCATTGAATTGAAGCTTCATATTCCACCTCATTGTTTGTACATTCAAACTGCAATCAAAATGCACGAGGATGCAATTCCCCTTGTGGGTTCTTAAAAACAACACATGCTCTAGATCCAACTTTTGAGGAAGCTCCATCAAAGAACATTTTCCAAAATCCTTGGAATGAGGCTTGATCATTATCTTCAATATTGATATCATCCTCACATAAAATGGTATACTTTCCATGACTAGCATTGATGTAATCTACCGATGCTTCTATTTCTTTCTTTTTGAATAGAAGAGGATTTCTATTTTGACAAGGTACCCTAGTCAGTCCTCCATCTCTTTTTGGAAACATCATATATCTCTCATTATTCAATATGTATCCTCCCAAGGGAAAACACCATTCTCTTCCTAGCACAACACCATATGTTGTAGGTAAGTCTACCACAATTATAGTAAAAAATGTTGCGACATGAGGTGCAGAGCCTATCCATGCACATAAATATTTGATTTCTCCATATGATGGGACCTTTCTTGAATCAATTTCATATATACTTTCTCCCTTTTCATAATACTTAGTGCATTCCAAACCAATTGCTTGCATTATGGAAAGAGGCATGATAATATTTGTAGCACCACTATCTACCATGCAATTATGTAATATCAATTCAAGTGTCTCCAAAGATACATAAAAGGGAGGGATTTTTCCTCTTGTTCTTGCAAAAAGATTAAAATGTTGTTGTTGATTGCTGATGATTGCCGCCTACACTCTTGTATTAGGTTTGTCTTCATTTTCCAATACTTTGAGTAAATTTTCCTTTTGTTGGGGAATCTTCATCACTTCCAAAAATGGAAGGGTAATCTACAATTTTGTGAAGTCATCAATAATATTATAAGTCACCTTGGAAGAAATTCCTCTTTAATTACTTTTATGATAATTTTGTCCCACATTCTTTCAAGGAATGTAAGTGCCCCCTTTATATCCCTTTTCCTTTTCCATTTGTGAAGGAACATGATTTCTTCCTTGAAACTTATTCAATTGATCACTTGTTTGGACCACATTGTCTTGTCCCTTGTTTAAAAATTCATCTCCTTCATCTACCAAGTCTCCTTCTGAAAATGTCATTGCATCATCATCCATCTCCATGGATTCAAGAATTCCAGTAGGTGCCTCATTATTGACCTCTGGAGGATCCAATAATTGATCTTCATCTTTGAGAAATTCATCATTTATTTCATCTAAGACAAGAACATTGGGATTCACAAACCGGGGAGCCCTAGGCCTAGGATTTTCAATGTTCTAGTTTCTTTTTGGACGTTCCTTGAAGCCATATGTGGGTGCTCCAACATTTTGATGCTATGGACATGGTATTTTTTCTTCAACTCTCCTTAATTGAATTATCTCATTCGTCATATTTTTGACAGTTCTATTGAATTGTGAAATTTATGCATCTTGCTTTACACAAGCACGTTCATTTTGGAGAGGGAAGGCTTGAACATTTGGTGGTTGACCCTAAAATATCCCTCTTGCAACTGCTCTATCATCTACATTTCATATTGGTGTAAATGTGCTCTGATTTGAAACTGCAAGGGACATCATTTGTTGATGCACTCTTCCTAAAATAATATCAGGATCTACTTTGCTTTCCAACATATCTTCCTCCATTTCTTGTGCTTTCCTCATGGCCTCTTTTAATGTAGCGATTCAAGAAGATTTGATTGCATATTTTACATTGGAAATCATTGCATTTTCAAAACATTCCAAAATGATAGGGTCATTGGGATGTCGATCTTCTGGTATTCTTTGCAAGGTTCTAAAAAATTGGAGATTAAAATCTCTAATATTTTCATTGTTTTCCAAATGAATTTGAGTAAATTGAGTTAATAGAATATGATATGCAACATGTTGATCATATCTACCCATAAATGTATATTCAATATCATCTAAACATGTGATGATTTTTCTTGGCAAAGAGAGATACCAATCATAAGCTGGGACCATCAGAGTTTGAAGAAATACTCCGACCATAACATCATCATGCACTACTTCATGGATATCGTAGATTGTTAAAAAATGATCCAAATGTTTATCATGATTCATTATCCCATCGCCATCGAATATTGGGAATATCCAAACTGGAATATTCAGTAATTGATGTTGTTCACCCCGAAGAGTCAGAGGACTTATTTTTTGTCTCCGTCTTTGGTTTCTTTTCTTGTCATTATTTCTTCCACATCCTTCTCATCTTTCTTCATTTCTTGGCTCATCATTTCTTTCCTCATGGTCCACCATCTCTTCTTGATGATCAAAGACTGATGGAGAGATAGAAGTATGAACCATAGATCTACTGGTTTGCTCAATGATCTTTCTTGTACTTCTTGTTATGGGTCCTTTAAAATATTTTGAGGTGTCCGATATTGACAATATTTAGTGGAGTCACCTTTTGAAGTTGCGTGGAACCCGAAGTTCCAGTTGAGCCAATACTTGCCAAGATCGTTCTAATTCTTCTGTATTCTTTGTTATTTTAAGGACCAAAGCATATAACTGATTTAAAATACTTCTTTGGTTGTCCAATCGAATGAGAAGATGAGGTTGGATTGGTTCAATAAGAGTCATTTACTAGGGGTAAAATATTAAAATTCATCTGAGTCCCCAGTAAGGTTGTAAAAAATGTTGATCTATATTCTTGTTAGGGACTATAGTCAACCTCTGAGAGTCTTCTTGAAGATCAATCAAGATTTCACTCTACGTTTTTATAGAGCCGGTACTCCTATTTCTCACTCAAATATTCAATAAACTTGATCGAAACAGATACACATTCATGAACACCTGTGAGTGGACTAGGTGGTAAAACAATTGTTCAAATAATAGTTGAAAAAAGAGAAGATGATAACCTCACATGAAAGAATAGCTACATCCATTCCATCACATCCATTCATTCACGTAATGGGTGTTAGTTTTTAGCTCGGTTGGTGTCTTAGATGTGCCTATGTGTCATAGGCCAGTTGATCATGCTTAGTATCTCAACTTATGTTAGACTTAGGCTTGGAGTAAAAAACAATCTTTGAGTGGAATGTGGGGCCCAAGGAGAGAGGG